>JBAGKO010177356.1:0-16941 GCA_037177275.1 Acacia concinna | reverse complement strand
GAAGTCCTTTTTAAATTTTCTTTTCCCGCCTAAACCCTACTATATTTACGCTCCCATTTTTACAACAGCTCATTGTGTTCCCTATATTTTTTAGCATTTCATGTCTCTTAAATTTTTTCTCCCTTTTTCCTAGCATCTTGGTTCCCACTCCTCTCTCCTTCTCCATTTATATATCTGATCGCACCATATTTTTACATGGTTTTTCATAACTAATTTGGGAAATTTGATGAATTTCTTATGTTATTATTACATGATTAAGCATGAATTTGAGAAAAGAAAATAACATTAAATTAAGTCCAATTTAAGATTAAATTGTCATAATTTGTTAATTATTTATGCAAATGATTTTATTGGACTTTTGATTCTACCCATTGGATAATTTTACACTGAAAGAGAGGGAGAGAAATAAATAATAATAATAATAATAATAATAATAATAATAATAAATTGTATTTTTTATTTCCTTAGTCAAATTGAACATTTGACTAAGGAAATTAGGCAACAGAACTATATTGAATGACAAAAAGCAACGAGCTACAGTTTTGGAATGCCACAAATCACGGCATAATGAGCTACGGGTCAAGAGAAAAAATCAGCAGCTCAGGTTTATTTTAAAAGCTGGTTACCACCGTGGGTTTTAAAAAAACCGGAGGCAGTGCCGAGAGGCACGTTGTGGACGAGTTGGGGGGTCTGGAGTTGGAGGAGAGAATCATGAGTAGAGTGCTGCAAGAAAAGAGAAGAGAGGAGTGCGGGCCGAGAGAACAGCGGTCTGGGTTGAGGAGGAGCAGTGCCGCAGCTGAGTCTGGTTCAGAGAGATAGAGGAGAGTGACCGAAAGCCACAGTGCCGTGAGTTGTGGGTCTGTCTATGGATCAGAGAGAACCACCGTGAGAATCACCGTGACTGTCATCTGATTCACCACCATCATCCTTCTTTTACCCATCATCATCAACTAACCTTCTCTGCATCTCCACCGTCACCACCATCAAAAGAGAAGGGAGTTCACCCAGCAACCATTACAAACCACTTTCATCTTCCTCCTCTCCGTGATCATCTCTGCACCGTCACCTCCTTCTATAAGCCCACCATCAGTCTCCCCCTCTCTCTCTAACTCTAACGTCATCTCATCTTCACCCATCACCATTACCACCATCACCGATCACGTCAGAACCAGACCACCGTAGGGATCTTCTTTCTCTGTTTTCCACCGTCAAGCACCAGATTTACCACCCCATAAACCACCGTGATCTCCTCCTCTGTTCCCTGCATCCCTCAACGAGAACCAGATCACCGTCACCATCGTCTGTGATTTATCACTGCAGACCACCATCCTTATTTACTTCTTCACCGTGTAGGGAGAGAGAGTAGACCTGTGATTCATTATCATCGGTGACTCACCGTCACCATCTGTCTCACTGTCTTTCATTCATTCTTACCTTCGGCCCATCCCTTTTTCTGATCACCACCACCTCATTCCATTTCCAAAACCATCTGCACTCCACCGTGAAAAACAAAACCAACCACCACCGTCAGCCAGCTACCACTCTCACCTTCGGTTTCTCTTTCCCACTGAGACTACCAGTTACCAACAGCCCACTATTTCGAATCTCTTTCTCTCTCTAGCTTTTATTGAATGAGTCTTTGATTTTTTTTCCTTCTCTCCAAGATACCATGCAATTATTATTTTATTATAATATTGTAAGAGAATGATTGGCTGATTTTTCTTGAGTTTTTGGTGGTGAATATTGGTGGGATAGAGCTTCAATGTGCTACAAAGGGGAGTTCATTATTTTCTATTTAGTTCATTTCATGTATTCTGAATTTTTATTGATTTATTTTCTATTTGGATACATGTTTATGAGACTGATTGAATTATTGTGTTAAATTTTATTACAATGCATTTGAAATTTATATTGATTTTATTTCCTTTGGATTGATGATATTGTGCTTTCTATGTGATTACTAGTGTGTATGATAGATTTACTTTAAATTTGAGTGTTGCGATTGTGCGCTCATTGAGAGTAATCAAATGCATTAAAATAATTTTCAAACACAAATCAAGTGGTTTTCAACAATTTATCTAAGAAATGATTATGAATGCGATTGTAGGATTAGTCATTAATTAGGTAAATTGGAATCAATGCGATTGCTTGAGGATTTATATTTGACTTGATGCAAGTTGACTCTCAAATTATTTTCAGAAGTTAGGAAGGCCACCATATTTGCTACTAAGACTCATTCATTTTATAAATCCTTTTTTATCTAAATTATTTCTTTATTGTTTTCTAAAAATCCAAAAATATTAGAATTAATTTTACTTATTTCTTTATTTTCTTTTATGCATTTTAATTTACAAAATAAGAAAACTAATTTCAAAACCCCACTTTCTAACCATATTTTTAATACTTAGTTAACTTAGGGAAATCAAAATTAAGGCTCCTTGATAAGAGAACGATTCCAAGTTTATTGCATTTTAACTTGTGGTAAAAATTTTGTATTTGACCCCAAGGCGACTAAGGTTGTGTCGAATCAACTGCTGAATGAAAAATGGATTCGCAGAATGGATGGTGAGATGGGAATGGAGTCACTGCTGGTTCTGGAATTCTCCAGCCAGAACCAGCGAAAGAGAGCTATCCATCGTGCCTCTCCCTGAATGAATGAAAACCAATGAATATATCCCCTTCATATGCGTGATTGATTTAGCTGGTATTTTTGGTCTAAGGGCATGTTTGGCTCTTGCAATTCTTTGGGCAATACAAAGGTGGAAATTAAGTGCTTCCCAAACAAGGCCCTTCATGAAGCTTCCAAATGCCATGTCATCTAAAAATAAAAATGCACAAAAGTAATATCACATGTTCAAAATTAAAGAATATAATGGGAATTAAAATTATTATTTAAGATATCACAATTTGACTAATTAATTCCCAAAATACCCTTTGCACTTAATTCTCACATTAATACTCAATTATGCCCAAAATAAACAATTAAGTCACACAAAAGCCTAAGATTAATTATGGAAAGGTATGCAAATATTACACTCTGTCAACTCCCCCACACTTAGCCTTTTCACTCCTGGGCAAATCATTTTAAACCAAGGATCAAGAATAGGAATGAGTAGGCAAATGCAAGCATCAAGAATTACAATTGATAATCATGGCTTATTACTCACCTCCAATCCATGCTCACCCATATGCTAAAAGAACCAAGCAATGATACAAAGATTAACAAAGATAAATGTAACTAAGAAACCTCACAAGGGTAAGTATTTGCACTCAATTAACTCTTTAGGGCATTTTTCACTCAATCATCCACCTAACCAAGCCCTACCATATGCTTGTAATGGTTTTAAGCTCTCTGCCGCTAGTAGCAATGACACATATAGATCAATAGGACTTTTATTGGGTTGTAATGTTGGAAAGGCTAATATATGGAATGGTAATATCTAATGAATGGAGAAAATGAGATATCAATGAAGAGTAAGTAAAAGACTAAATGCATGCATAAAAATGATGAGGCAAGACATAATAGCATGATCAAACACTTGCACATGTCATTAATTAATAGAATGCAATGCATATAGACTTTTTACTTCCTTTATTCTATATTTTTCTTTCATTTCTTTTCTTTTCTATTTTCTTTCCTTTTTTTCTTTATTTATTTTTTTCTTTCTCGCCTTTATTCTTTTGCCTACTCTCACATTGTGTGAGGTAGTTAGGCATTCTTTTTCTTTTTCACTTCTCTTCTCTCTCTCTCTCTCTTTAGGAAGTATTCTCTTTTTTTTCCTTTCTTTCTTTATATATATATAGCTTTGCACATACAAGCTTGGGAACATATGCAAATATCTAATAATGCAATCATGTCTTGTTCTTGAGATGTAATGCAATGCACTTGAGCTTAAATTATAATGAAACAATGGTTTATGAAATAAACATGATGGCTCAAAGGGCTAAACAATAGACAATCATGATAGGGTTGACTTTTAGTTTATCTAGCTAATGAAATGAATGCCTAAATCACCTCTACCATACCAATGCAAATGCAATCTCAAGCAAGAACCAAGACAAGTTCTAGAGAGCAATGGATTAGATGGATGTATCACTCATATGAAATGAACAAAGGCTCAAAATCCTTCCATCAAGGCTTTTTGGTTCCTAATTGCATTCATCATACTTAATCAAAGCATCAATATTAGAACTTAATGCATATGACATTTACATTTCTTTTCAACAAACTTTAAGCCACAATTAACCAAATTGCAATCGAAATACTGAACATTATGACTAACCAATTCAGTCCAAAATTTTTCAAATTTTCCCAAGCTACCCAAGAGAGTTCTTTCACAAATATTCACAAAATACTAACACTAACTCACTCCCCCACACTTATCTCTTACATTGTCCCCAATGTAAGCTCAGACTCATGATGAATAATGAAACTCAATCTGTAGCAAGAGATTCATGTGAAGAAAGAGTATAACTACTTCCTAAAGACAAACAAAAACAACAAAAGAAATACACAAAACTACCTTTTCTACTAGAGACACCCTCCCTCACACTTGTTCTTTAACATATAATCATGCAAATCATTCCCAAAACAATAACAACAAGGGAAAGGAAGGATACAACCTTATCATGGGGGCTTGTAGCTAACATGGTACAACAGGAGACAGTTGGCCCGAGTGTGGAAATGGCCTCTATAGCCATCCTTTAATTTATAAGTCCTCTTATCACACTTGGCTACCACTTCCAAAGGACCAATCCATATCTCCTTAAATGCTTCATGTGGAGTAGCATAGTGTGGCACATATGCCATGATAAAGTCAACCACTTCAAAAATGGAATTTTGTGCTTGAAGCTCATTATATGTCATTTAACTTGGATTAATGGACAAGGCATGCAGAGCTTCCCAATCCATCCTTTGGCTTTAAGGGCTTCTCATTGATAGGTGGTGGATTAGTGTGGATTTGGCACACCAACTTGACTGGTTGGGACATTTGCCTCAATGTTTGAAATATGCTTGACTAGTTAGAAGGAGTCTTAGCAGCTACACTATACCCTCTACTATCAACACAAAAAACACCTTTCTCCAGTATAGATAGGTTAATGGAAGACTCAACAAGCATAGAATCATTAGGTACAGTAGTACATGATGTGGAAGAAGTGTAGTCCAGTGAACTAGCACTAGAACAATTCATATCACAACCATGGGAGGAGAAAACAGAAGAATAGGGAATAGAAATAGGGGTAGTATCAGTCACATGTGCATCAATATGAGTCATATGTCCATTAGAAACTAATCCATGCTCAACATTATCATTATCATACAATTCATCAATAAAATGCACATCAAGCAATGAATAGTCTTCATGTGGTTGTTTCATTGTAGCATATATATTGAAATGCACAAAGTAATCACCAACAAACATAGTAATAGAACCTTCCTTCATTTTAATCTCAGTGTTAGCAGTTCTCATAAAAGGTCTACCCAAAATCAGCGCACCTTGACTCAAACTCTCCTTAGACATGTCTAAAACATAGAAATTAGAAGGAATGAGCAAGTTATCAACTTTAACTAGGACATCCTCAAGCACACTAAGTGAATATCTAATAGTTTAATCTGCTATTTGCAAAATGACACTAGTGGGCTTGAGTATAGTGGCACATATGGACTCAGACAAATTTAGGCATCATATTAATTGTAGCACCTAAGTCAAGGAACCCCTTAGGAATGGTGAAATTCCCAATAGTGCAAGGTATGGTGAACTCCTCGGGTCTTGACATTTGACCAGCAATTGGGGCTTAAACAATGCACTCACATTAGAAGGAATTTGGACCATCTCATTAGGCTTGAATCTTTTCTTATATTTACATAGGTCCCTTAAAATCTTAGCATATTTGGGTTGTTTAACAAGTTCAAGCAAAGGAATATTAGCTTCAATCTTGCCAAACAATTCATACAAATCATTATCATGCTTTTCTTGAACCTTGTGCATGCCTTAAAGATAAGAATGAGGGAAAGGAAAATCTTTCAAATTTACCTCATCACCTTTGTGGATAATGGTTCCAAAACGCTTAGGTTGGCTTCCTTGTTCAGCTCCCTCTTTCTTCCAATTTGTGGCACTTGTAGATAAAGGCTTCTTCAAGATGCTTTTCTCCTTTTGGCTCTCGGATGAAGGTATTACTTGGAATGTAGAGTCTTGCTCTTGGTCTCTTTCATCATGAACAACTTCTTCTTCATCCTCCTTTGGATCCTCAAATCCAACTTGCTTGCCACTTTGTAGGGTGATGGCATTCAAACTCTTAGGATTCACAACAACATTAGAAGGTAGGCTTCCATTTTTAGCATCACTCTCACTCTTTGTATTAACAAATTGAGAGACAAAGGTTTGGAGATTATCATGCTTCACCTCTATTTGCTTAATCTTGTCACAAAGCTTGCTCATCAACTTCATCAAAGCCTCATTAGGATTGGGCTCTTGAATAGGGACTTCTCTTAAGCTTGATGAGCCTTAATAGGAATTCATAGAGGGATTCCCAAATTGTCTTTGAGAATGTTCAGCACCTCTATAGAAATTTTCCTTCCCTTGATAGCCTCTATTGTCATTGCCTCCCCATCTAGAATTAAGATTATCCCTCCATTCACCATTGAAATTGTTTGGATTATGTTGGGGTGGCCTTTGGTAATTCATAGCAGCCACATCACACTCTCTACCATTAGAAGGACACTTCAAAGTAGTGTGCATAGGGCTTGCACAAGTCTTGCAAGAAGTAGGCATTAAGGCTTGAGAGGTAGAAGTATATGAACCACCAACATTGTGGAGTTGTTGAGCTTGCATAGTCTTTTGCATACAATTCATTTGATCACTTAGAATGGCCAACTTGTTCAAAATTTCATCATTGGACAAAGCCCCTACTCCATAGGCTTGAACTCCAGCTCTCGTACCAAATTGTTGGTTATTTGCAGCCATCTTCTCAAGTAAATCCCAAGCGGCTTGAGATGTCAAATCAATTAGAGAACCACCACCAGCAGCATCAATGGTGGCTTTATTGTTATCGAGCAAACCATCATAGAAGTATTGGACCAAGTGTAGTTGAGAGATTTTATGGTGTGGGCATTTAGCAAGAAGAGCCAAAAAGTGAGTCCAATACTCATACAAATTTTCACCCATTTCTTGTTGAACACTAGATCTCTTTCCGCATTTTGGCTGTTCTAGAAGCCGAAAAAAATTTCTCCAAGAAGACCTTCTTCATTTGCTCCCAATTCAAAGTGGTAAAGTGTCGAGGCAGCATATACAGCCACTCTTTAGCTTTCCCTTCTACATAAAAGAAGAATGCTCGACTCATGACTTCTTCTAAGTCAGCTCCCGGAGACTTCATGGATGCACAAACCACGTGAAGAGTCTCCAAGTGCCTATGTGGATCTTCACCTTTAAGACCATGAAATTTAGGTAAGGCACTTATCAAATGACCTTTTAATTCAAAATTAGCATTGAAATTGTAGAAGCCATAAGGATTATAATTAACATTGGAAGAATTCATATCTCTTATGCTCCTATTTCTAGAGTCAACATGGTCAGGTATGTCATTATTGTCATTATTAGGAACCTCATCATCATGATTTTCATTAGGCACATTCATGTTTTGAGCTAGAACAAGATGATTATCAATGAGAGGGAAATCAACAAGATCAACAAACAAATCACCACTATTAATAGGAATTTCCATATTTGAATTTAGCTATGTCACATAAATGACAGCAACAAGTCTCAAAATCTCAGAAAAAGTATAGCAGCAACAATTTGAAATGCAGAAATCAGTAAAATTGCAGTAAGGAAACCAAACAATGAAAGAGAAGTGATTGATTTCAATTTAAGCTCAAAGAGTTCAAAAGATTGTCAAGAAAAAGGGCTTAGGTCGTGACTTGAGGCATATCAAGTCACGACTAAAGTAGACAGACAATACTCAGTAAAGTAGGGGATGGAAGTCGCGACGTCAGCAAAATTAGGTTGCGAATGAAGTTACTAGGTTGCGACTTAATGTATCTCAGGTCACGATTAAAATGACCTGAGAGTAATCTACAAATAACAAGAATTCAAGTCACGACTAGGTGTGAATCAGGTCACAACTTAAGTGACTCGATAGCAACTCAGCAAATCAGAGTGTTCAAGTCACGACTTAAGAAAGGTCAGGTCGTGACTTAAGTGACTCGAGAGTAATCTTGCACAGAACAAGAATCAAAGTCACGACTGCAGAAAGATGAGGTCGCGGCTTTAGACATAAGAAGGCTACTCTACCAGCAAAGTCAGCAAAGGATAGCAGGACAATGAATCAGCAAAATGGCAAATGGTTTAGACTTCAAGTCAGCTACCTCAATCTCAATTTTTTTCCACAATAAAACATCACAATGAGAGAAATCAGATGCACAATTCAAGATTTTCAATTTTCAAATTCCTTCTTTCAGAAAGTTCATAGTAATATTAGCAATGAATGCAATTTACTTAGCAACTTACAAGAGAACTTGTAAGTGACACAAACATTTCATAGTTTAGTTCAATTTCCAGCAACAAATGACCAAGAAATTAAAAGTGTCAAAGTGCAGAATTTCCAATCAGTTCAGCATACTAGTCAGTAACCTCACTCAGAATTTCCAACAATAAACACAATCAATCTCAATAGAACATGCACAACTCAGTTACCACTATGCAACAGCCAATAGTATCAGACATTCAAGTATCAATTTTTTTGTTCTACTATTTTTAAAACAGCTAAAAAAACTAAAGACACCTAGCCTACACAAGCTATACCCTTATTAAAATGGTATTGGACACACAATTACCACGAAACTAGGCTTCCCGACAACAACACCAAATTTGAAAGAGCCTTGTCGTAGGGCTATAAAATAAAACTAAGCTAAATCCACTATAGGGCAACTAACTTAGGTCGATCTCTATGTGGAGCCTATATTTAATTCCTAAGTAATCTAATGTAAATAACAAATTAACCAAGGAGTATGAGATGTAGGTTTTATCTAGCTAATTAAACTAAAAGAACTAATTGTTTATGAATTTTCTAATGTATAAAATGAATGTGTGAGTATGTGTAAATGCAAGAAATGAATGTCCTAGGTGAATGATTCCACTAACCTTCCTTGTCCACTTTTAATATTGAGTTCTTCCTTAACTAAGCACAAGGACTAGCAAGGAACCTTACTAATCAATACTCCTAACTTCTCAATTGAATCTAAACCTAGACTCAATTGATTAATTAGAAATATCTTGAAGTACTTAGCTCATGTTAGATTAATAAGATCCTCTCCACCTCCAAATAATTCTTAGAAACCTAGAAAATCATTGATTTCAAGAGAATAGAGGAAAGTAATTGAATAACAATGGAAGTGCTATAGTCCAATTACAATCCAAAAGTACAAATATAACACAAGTATCATCATCCATACCATAATCAAATGATCACAATCCTCAAAAATATACACCAATCGTGAATTCTTACAGTCCAGAATTATAGTTTGTATATATATAATGAGTGGAAGATGAAATTAAGAACAAAGAACTCTCCTAGTAGCTCATGTACTATGGCTAGCTTCATCTTCACCATCGGATGACAAGATCAGCATCTCATGGCTGAGGATTCAACTCCACTGAACCTCCAATTTCCCACAGCCATCGCCAAACAGAGTTGTGTGACTAGAAATTATACAGAAGAGAAGGAGATCAATGCAAAGAAGGAATGATAGAATGATGGAATCGGTGGAATGGAAGAATTGAGAGAGAGAAGAGAGAAGGTGATATTGTGCGTTCTGGTTATCTTCGTCACTGAAAGAGAAACTGCATGAAAAAATGAAAATAATCTTTGATCCCCTTCGTAATTGATCTAGTTTCAGGTGGTTATTTTAGATCTAAGGGCTTGTTTGGAGTCTAATAATTATCTAAGGAATTTTAAGGCCAAAAGAACCCAACCACCAAACAATGCCTTAATAATTCTACACTCTCCTCTTTACCCTTCATTAAGCTTTAATGTATCATGTCATCACCTACATAAAAGAGATGCACATAGGTAATATCATATGTTCATAATTAAAGAATAATGGGAAAAAATGTTACTTAATATATCACAATTTGACCAATTAAATTCCCAAAATACCCTTGCACTTAAATCTCATATTAATACTCAATTATGCCCAAAATAAACAATTAAATGCCACAAAAGCCTAAGATTAATCATGGAAAGAGATGCAAATATTTGACTCTATTAGTTATCCACTCAATTGGAAAAGAGGAGGCAAAATTCAACAAAAAACATGCTATCTCTCTCTCTCTCGAAGTTCTCTCACACCCTCTCTTAAAGAAGCATCTTCTAGTGGAAATTCTGGTGGTCTTAGCTCGGTCCTCGGTCCAAGTAAGTTCCGAATCCCTCCCTCTTCTGAATTTTTTTTAATTTCTAACAATTATTAGAGTTGTTAGGGGAAGGTTCTACCCAAATGGGCAGGCCTAGATAGTGAACCTAATGGGAGGTTCTGTCCAACTATTTAGGCTAAAATAAGCCTTCATAAGGGGAAGTGTTGCCTAATTGTTCTAGACTAAAATAGGCTTTCATGGGGGAGGTGTTGTTCGACTGTCTCGAACTAAGATAGCCTTTCCTAGGGGGAGGTGCTATCCAATGGTCTTTGACTAAGATAGCATTTCATAAGGGGAGGTGTTGTCTGACTGTCCCAGACTAAGATGGCCATTCCTAAGAGGAGGTGTTGTCCAATGGTCCCAAACTAAGATAGCATTTCCTAGGGGGAGATGATATCTGACAGTCCAAGATAAAGGTAGGAATTTCTAGGGGAGGTGCTGCTTGGTAGTCGGGAGGTCTAATGGGCACATCTAAAGGGAGATACTGGTCAATTGTCCTAGCTAGGGCAGTGGGAACGGGTTAGTAGTAGTAGGGGACCTGGGCTGCATAGGGTGGTCAGCAAAGGGGTGTAGATAGAGGAAGGGTATGGTATAGGAAGGGACAAGACTCAATCCAAGTAGTAGGGAATTAGGACCTAGGCGGATACAGGAAAGGAAGGGCGGTAGTACACCGGTAGGGGCATATGGTAACATGATTTATTGTGGTTTCTATAGGTGTTACAGAGAGTAACAGAGAGGCATACCAGTTAACCAGCAGCGCCAAAAACAACAAAACAAAGCCTGTATACCTACAAGGAGAATACGGTAGCAGGAATGCCTACCCTTAACCTGTATTGCTTTGTATTGTGTGCGGTTTGTTGAATGCTTATATGATGTGTTCTAGTTGTGTTAGAATGTATGCATGAGAGGTATGACTCCCTATTTATTCCTTGACTGTTTGAGTTTAGGTTGAGTCACGTGCAGGCTCTCAGTACACAGTATAAGCCAAGAGAAAGGGCACCAAAGGTAAAGTTTAAGCAATGAATATAGCATGACATGCATTGCATTAAATGGTTTCTGGTTATAATTCTGCTACTGAGGTTTCTCTAGAAACCTTACCCTCTTCACAATGCAGGTGAAAGTTCCGACAAAGGTGGGATGAGGGAACTGACTTAGGCATAAAGTTATATTTATTGTTTCTTGGTATGCAATCATGTACAATATGATTAATGTATTCTATGGATTATGGTCTTGTGCCTCTGTTAATGAGAAAAGTTGTTTCTCTGTTCTATTAATGTCAAAATTTTTAATTTCTCTGTTTCGACATACGGACACGTCAGTGGTTCTAAGAGCCACTGTAAGGTAAGGTAAGGGACGGAGAAAGGTTGAAAAGTGGGATGTTACAATTTTACAAAGACAAAGAGAAAGGATGGTATATACCTTAGTTAGATCCTTCAAAAAGAGTAGCAATTTTGGAAGGTGTAGGAATCAAACATAGATTGATATTCCTTCTAGGTGTAACACTAAAGGTTTTAGTCATGTATGAATCTTCTGGCTTCATTCCATTTGGGAGTTCCCAATCAACGTGGTATAGTAAGCTTGCTAGAGGAAGCTCAATACTGTTTCCATACCAAATCAAATTCTTGGGCACATTCTCCTTCCTACTCCAAAAGGTATGAGCTCAAAGTTTCTTCCTTTGAAGTCAAAATCATATGAGTTGTCTTGGAACCTCTCAGGTGAGAACCTCTAAACTTCGTACCAATAATTTGGATCTCTTCCAAGTGCCCATGCATTTATTGTAACTTGAGTTTTGATGGGTATCTCATATCCCTAATCTTACAAGTTTCTCTGTATTCTCTTGGGAGAATCAGTGGAGCTAGTGGGTGTGACCTCAATGTTTATTTCATTATTGATTTTAAGTAACTAAGCTGTGTCATTTCACTATTATTATCAATTATTACTTTCTTGTCTTTAAACCCATTTCTAACCTCATATTGTGCCTTTTCCATCACTCTGGATTTCTCATCATTTCTAACATAGCCCACTCTAATATTGATGCTGAAGTTATGTATAAGCTATAAGATAAATCTAGCTACTAAATGGCTTAATATATCCTACCTCTGGTCTTAATTATAAAACTCAGTTGACCTTTTTTAGAGAGATTAAGCAAGGTAAATAGCTATTTAATCACATCATATCTAGTGTATAATTATATTATATATCATTTTATAAGTTAGACAAAATATTTTGAAGAAAAATGATAAATTTAAATGTTTTGAAGTAAGTTAATTAACTTTCTTAAGATTCTTCAAAAAAGTCAATTGAATCTTATATTTGACACAAGAAGTAGTATTTTATATATATATATATATATAAAGCATAATCTTTAAGCTTAGTTAATATGTATGATATGATAATGTAACATAAATGAGTGAAAAGATATGCAAGCAAGGAAACATAAGAGAGAGAAAATATGTTAGACGCTCAAAGAAGTACAATCCTGGAAAAAGCAAGAGAGAACTTGAGACTCCAATAAATAAAAGTGAATGAAAAAAGTTACTATAAAAGATAAGTTATATGTTTGTGGTCTTCATGCTACTGTATATTACTCATATTAACTTAATTTTTGACCTAAAGAGAACAAAATATGATTGGGAGAATATCATTTAGGTCTCAACTAAAAGAAATAATGCATTGATAAATCTTATAATTTATCAATGATAGCTCTTTTACTTATTAATGGCCAGCTCTTCAATTTTCATTGAGGAGTTTTATAATATTATTTTTCTTATTCGAGATCTAAATGATATTGTTATAGCAGTATGATTTCTCTCAACCTAAGATAGACACACACACACACAACCTAATATGTAAACCAATACACAGAGGAGAAGATGTGCTAACCCAAATAACAGGTTCAATGTTGTTGTTTGTGATTGGGAGATCAAAGCTTTCACTTCACTGGATCCGCAAATGAACTTGGACAAGATTTTCTTCTGCCAATTCACTCTCATCTCCTTCTGCTTCATATTCTTCTGAATAATGCCCTCTAAAATATTGTCTTGTGAATTTTCGACAACCTTGCTTCCATTCCAGTCATGAGACAGATAAGTTTCTTTTAAGGAAACAAATCTACAAAGTTAAACCCATCCATTTGGTTCAACACTTCAAGGAGCAATTGCACGAGCTCTTCACCATCTTTTCTCTTGTCTCCAAATGCTAGCCTCATACGTATTGTCAAAGAGCACATCTTGCTCGTGTCATTGAAAACTGAACCTACTATGATGATTGAACTTACTCTATGAGCTTAGATACCTAATGAAGAAACATTGAAATACGACCAAAATATATTATCAACATAAATTTAGAAAATCAAAGCGTCCCTGAGGGCCAAACTATTTGATTGAAAGATAAGAAAGTTTACCAATTAAGTAAAGAGAGATAAATCAATATTAATTGTTGAAAGAAAATTGAGGAAAAAATAGCCTTATATTAGAAAGTATGTGGTTACTCATACCCTACAAACAGGTGGTTCCTCATTCACTTACACATGCCCCAACCATTGGGTTTTCCATCTCTCTATTTCCCTTTTGTGGAGATCTATTATGTTGCTCAAATTTAAACTCTACCTTAAACCTTACATGAGTATCAATTGCTTGATTGGGGGTGGGGGCCGTAAGAGACGTGGCCCAATCCCAATGTGGATCCGACCCAGCGCATAGTCCCTTCTCTCTCTTGATTTAACTTCATGAATATTGAAGTAGAAATTATAATCTTGTTAAGGATTCATTTTAAGATGTCTGAGCTTTTCAAAGGCTATTGGTGGTAACTAAAATACTTGGCTTAGCTTAAGACCATTTTGATATGAGTAATTTAGCTTAGGAGTGTTCATGGGTAATGTCCCTAGTCCTAGTTGTTTGTACTGTCTTGAAAATTTTCAAGGTGGGAAAAATGGGGTTCAGGAGTGGATGGGATTTAGGATGAAGGTATCTTGATTCCATCCAAGAATTTCACACACACACACATAATTTTTTTATTTACTTTTAAATACCTATTTACTATATATAATAAATACACTAAACTACAACATCATAATGTTTTCTACTGTATCACTACCCTTACTCCCTCTGTCCCTTATTATAAAATCCAAATAACTAAATTTATTTATTCAATAAAATTGTTAAAATTAGTTAAAAGTAATAAATATGTAAAAATTTTACTTTTTTTTTTCAAATATGTTATTATTTATAAGTGGGTAAGTTATGGTTAGAAAAAGATGATAAAGAATGTAAGGGAAAAAAGATGAAACTTTCAAACATTTGTCTAAAATCTTGACTAAGGACAACATGGTGCAAGTAAGTTGTCAAAGTGCCGTAGGTTGAGGCCTTCCCCTTTTCATCTTGTATTAGACATACACACAGAGAGACAGAGAGAGATAGAGAGAGAGAGAGACAGAGAGAGTATTAATCTAGGGTAAAAGGGATAAACATGTGTTTAATGTTCTAACAAACTCAAATTGGATATTACAAAAACGACTGATCAATCCAAAAATTTTGATGTTAAAACAAGGTATAAAGGGACATAAAACTAACAAATACATATTACCTTATAAAAAGGACTAACAAAGCTTTCTAAAATAAATTTATGATAGATAGGGCTAAAATGTTTAACATATAGTTAGTCTGGTAGTATAAGGGCCTGTTAGATCTCGATAATGGATGATAATATATATAGGTCTAGAATGACAACATAGGAATCTGATAGCAATTAATATAATGTGTTTTTTTTCATTGTGGATTGCAAGAAACCAAAGTACTTTATGTTAGAACAATACCTCATCTTGTCGTATATTGAAGAATGATTGAACCTTATGGGCACTTAAGACCTCTAGAGTACATATTTTCCTCATTTGTCTCCAGTAGTCACTATAAGGAGCAAAGCAATATCAGCTGCTCCATAAAAAAGAATCTTAACACTACAAGTTTGTGGTCTATGAACAAAGGCAAGATCATGGGTCATCATAATCTCTTTAGCCATATCAAGGATGATATTATCTTAACATCTTGATATTTGTCAAGGTTTAGATGAGGTATTCATAATGAGACACGAGCCTTAATTTGTAGAGGACTAAGAGGTCTCACAACAATTGAAGTAAAATATAGGGAAAGACCTCTGTGCAAAGAAGAAAAATTCTGCAAGGTTTCAGGTCAAAATGATGTTTTGAGGAATTTATTATGAATTTTTGAATATTTTTATAATTTTTGGCCGGACAGGGGTTTTGGCCAAAAATTTGATATTACCAGATATATAGGGACCTCAGTGTTCTGGCCTGGGATTTGAGAAAATTAATACATTATTTTATATAATTTTTGATGCAGTAAAAATCAAAAAAGAAAACCAGTTATGTGAACAAAAACCCTTAAAAATTAGTAAATCGCCACTAAAATGGGTTTTATGGAAAAATTTATTTTGGGAGTTTTAAATGTCCAAAAATTTTGAAATTTTAATGATAGCCTCTTGGTACTTTTATAGAATTATGGTGAATTTTTTGAAATTTTTGGGCAACCACAGGATTTTCTAAAAATTTCCGGTTTTCGAGTCGATCAAGGGGAAATTATCGATATAATTTGAGACAGATGAAATCCCTGGGGCCCACTAGAGTTGGCACCAACCTTGCTTGGGGGAGGAGGCAGATTTTTGCATGTGAAATCTAAGAAGAATGTAGAAAGGGACACTTGTCAAAAAAGGTAAAATGTTTTTGGGAAAATTATATCTAAAGAGCCAATAAAAATTGCACTTTGACCCCTCCCCTTCAACTATTAATAGACCCCCTTCATACTCCCTCAAACCAAACTCCCCTTTCTCTTGAAGCTCTCCCACCCTCTCTCAAAGTAAGCCTCTTTTGGTAGAATTTTGAGCGGTCCCGACCCAATCTTCGATCCAAATAAGTCTTGATCCTCTCCCACTTTTAAATTAATTTATTTTTCTAGTAGTGTTTAGAATAGATTTAAGGGGAGGTTTTATCCAATTGGGGTAGCCTAAATAGTGAACCTAAGGGAAGGTTTTGTCCAATTATCTTGGCCAAAACAAGCCTTCCTAAGAGGAAGTGTTGCCCAATTTTTCAGGACTAAGGTAGCATTTCCTAGGGGGAGGTGTTGTCTGATTGTCTCGAATTAAGGTAGCATTTTCCTGGGGAAGGTGTTGTCTGATTGTCATGGACTGAGGTAGGATTTCTAAGAAGGAGATGATGCCCAACTATCAGGTTTAGGTAGTTTGATGGGCACATCTAAGGGGAGTTGTTTTCCAACTGCCCTGGCCTAGGCAGTAGGGACAGGCTAGCAGCAAGGACCTGGGCTTGATGAGCTATATAGGGTGGACAACAAAGGGGAACATGTAGGGAAAGGATATGGTATAGGAAGGGGAAGGATGCAATTCAAGTAGTAGGAAACTAGAACCCTAAGGTACAGAGAGGGAAGGGTTGTAGTACACCGATAGGGGCATACAGTAATGCCATCTATTGTGGTATGTATAGGCATTACTGAGAAACAAACCA
>JBAGKO010177258.1:0-11491 GCA_037177275.1 Acacia concinna | reverse complement strand
AAATCATTCTCTTGAACATTCAAAGATTAAATCTTATATTCAGTGAGAAATCTTGGTGACTGAAACTTTCATTTTCAAAGAGCTCAAGCTATCTTCTTTAAATCAATTTTCTTCTGGCTTCGATAGCTCAAGCTATTTAATGGACTCAAGCTTTTTACATATATATATGTTTTTAACTCAATCCAATTCTTTCAAGAATGCCTAGTTAGCTCAAGATCTTTTGAAATCATTAAACTCAATCTCTCTTCATCTTCATCTATTATTTTCTTTATTTATAGATAGCTCGAGCTTCTAACTCAAGCTTTGCTTTATCAAATATTTTCAAGAAACACAACTATAAAATCATCTATATGTTTCTAATTTTAATACCCATTGATTACTAATACTTTTACAAGTTTTTGTGCATGATAAAGATCATATTTCAACTAGTGAAATGAAGATCAAAGTTCAAATTTACAAAAAGCAATTTTTATATCAGAACATAAAATGCTTCATTAAATGCTACCAACTACCTGTGAAATCTGAAGAACATTTTTCAGATCCTCAATGGCTACTTTTACTCAGAGAAATTCTTCTTGTCTCACAACAGGCATTTCCAAGGTGACTAACGGATTTTTAAATATTCACAACGGGTATGCAATAGACACTTCAACGGTCATCAATATCATACAAGCTATAAAAGGTGATGTCATTTATGAGAAACAACTAACGAAACCAATTGCATTGATTATTTCATCTGTTCATTAAGTGTCTTCGCTTGAAAATTTATTGAGCTTCAGTGATTATTCATCTACTCTAAGAGAGAGTTCAAGTATAAATTCTTCAAAGTCTATAGTGAAGTACTCAAGGTAGTGGGACCTTGAGTGGGGACTTGGATTGCACAATGTAAGGAGAAGAGTCTTTTAAGTGTTGAATCGAGTTTGTACCAAGGCACCAATAGCCTATTGAAATTTTGGGGATTAGTGGAATCTCAGTGATGTACTAAGAAACTAGACGTATGTCAAAAGTTAAGACCGAACCAGTATAAATCCTGAGTATTTGATTTTAGAAAATTTTTAAAAGTCGCCCAATTCAACCCTGGGTGAAAGCTTGCCTCAATACAACTATGTTGATTAAAAAAAATTCCTTTTCATCAATTAAAAAAATCAATTTCAACATCATCACAATATACACGTTATAAATTTATGTAACTAACAATTACTATTTTCAATTACATAGCATTTAACATTTTTTTTCCACCGGCATTCTGCTAATGTGTTATTCTTACCCATGCCCTTGAAAAGCGTCCTAACCGCATGCTGCACAATGACAAATTCACCACCTTTTACAACATGGTACTCAATCTTAGTTAATGTTGTACCAGCACACTCATCATGCAAGACTATGCTAACCTTTGTAGGTTCACAGTTACCATATTTATTAGATAAAGGGATAACCTCAACACATTGTGCTTTACCAACAAATTACAATATTTCAGGAGTATTCCCTACCTGCCATCTTCTGTCCCTACCTTTGAAAGGACAAAAGAAAGCTCCTTCCTATATGCACCAAGAATAGAAGTAGGATTGGCAACTTCGAATACTTCAAGAACCCACAAAAATCTACAGTTTGCTACCAAAGCATTCGTTACAATAAGCAAGTATACAGAAAATACATCTCTTATTCAAATAACTCACCAATAAAACTGACTCATCGTCAATGCCCCTGCCACTTCTCGAACCTGCTTTATGTCAAACCAATATCGTGGAAGGCTAAGGTCCTCAAGTACCTACAATAGAGCGTAGAGCCCAAGGTGAAGCTACTGCTGTTCACTGGGCCAATATTGGCTCAATGAACAGTAATCTATTAGAGAAGCCGTGTGGAATATTAAATTATAAGGATATGTTGTTGGCTTAGATGAATAGTAACATGAGTATCTAGCCATAAGTCAGCCGCACAGTTGGAGATGACTTGACTAAATAGTACTTGTATTTATATATTGATTCAAAATATTGTTCCCTTCACTCATTTCCCCTCCCCTCCTACCAAAACAAGCCTTTAGAGATAAAAAAAAGAGATAAAAATATCATTAAATATTCAAAGAATCAACCCCAAGTAGGTTTTACATTTAAGAAGAATTACAGCAAACATAGGAATGGATTAATGAAGTTAGTTCTAAGTGATATGAGATAAATGAGTGAATTCTCTGAAGTAGAATTCATAGGGTGGAAGTGGGTCTCGTTATACTGTGTTCGTTTTTTATTCTCAATTCACATATAAAAAAAATTTTGGTGAAAGGGTGGAAACAAATGGCAGGAGTTTTGAGTTTATACTCTATTGCAAATAACCCACTTACTAGTGTGTTACCTCCGATCTTAAATAGAATATCTAATTTTTTATTTTTTATCCTAAATATAAGATTTTGTTGATTTTTAAAAAAAATTCTAAAAAAGTTAATTATATTACTTTAAAATATTTAAATTTGTAATTCTTCTTTAAACTATTTTATCTAACTTAAAAATTGATATATAATATAATATATGATATATATATATATTTAAATAAATTATTTACCTTCCTAAATCTTTCTAAAAAAGTCAAATTCATCTTATATTTAAGATCAGTAGGAGTATATTTTAAATTTTGAATATATGTAAGTGTCACTTTGCTGCTAATCTTGACTTGGTGACTTTTTGACTAACCTTTCTTTTTCATTTTTCCGGTAATTTGAAATCTTGAGAAGCTCCTTCCCATTTATTACATGAAGGAGGGAAAGAGCTAGGTTGAATATAATAGTTTTTCATAATACCATAAACTAAAGTTTGAATCCTCGTAGTTGGGGGATAGACCTATATTTTGTGTCTAGTGGTGTCACGCACAAGCTTCCAAAAGGAGGATAGATGTACGTATAACAAACAGATAGAGGGAGAGACTCTAGTGCCTCTAAAGGTTAGCCACTTGTGGGATTTTTTTCCTGCCAAAGTTTTGTGAGAATGGCATAACATTAACAAAGGGAAAGCAAGGATTAGATACCATCTCATACAATGTTTTAAATATGATTTTTTTAATCTCTTATATTTATCATTTTTATTTAACTATTTGCATGACTTATAAACTGATATATAATATAATTATATACATGTTTTATTGTAATTTTACTAAAAGTTGTGATATAGGCTTGGTGCGTTGTTTTTTTGGGGAAAATTTTTTATTATTCAAAGGGATTCGATATAAAATATAAATTTTAATAACCTCGGTTTTTCCCCCAACGCAAGCACTAATATTATTTTTTTTTATTATATGAGATCAGGATCGAACTCAGATTGGGTGCCACATAGAACATTAACCATACCACACGGCTTAGAGGCCGTTGGTCAAGAACTAATAGTATTGAAGTCAAATAGCGTACAGAGTCTCGTAAGAGAAATTAAACATTCATACAACAATAACAAGCATAATAAAAAAAAGGAAACACGAGTCCTATTACACAAACTAGAGAACATAAAAGATTTTCAATACAAGGATAACATAAAAACATAACTAAAGAAACTTTCACACCAGACTCCAAATAGGTTTGAAATTGGGATAAAGGTCGAAATACCCAAATTAAAGGGCAAGACATTTCCACTGAAACTTTGGCAATCCACCCGGCTACCAAATTTGCTTCTCTAGGAACACACCTGCAATAATGGTTCCTAACCAAATTCTTTGAAGCTATAAAGTACTCAAGGAAAACAACATTCATCATTCCATCAAAAACCACACACTTAAAGAGACAATTGGGAATGGAAACACAACTCCAGCTCAAGGATGACACTAGTAAAACCATATACATTGAATAGGCACATGTCTTGCCAGACAAAGAACAGTGTTGATTAGTACACTGATCAGGCACATGTTTAGCCATTGATGAACAACACATATAATAATACTGGACAAGCTCCGATTTATGAAAAACAATTGTCCTTTAATTGCACAGTCTTTTGACAATCTACCAATAACAAACTTTATCTCCATACAAATACAGATTCATTTGACCAAGCACACCCAATTTGAGAAGAGCTCACAATAGCCCATTTCATGGAGCTTGGATCAGTCATTCTTACTCTTTCCCACCTAGTACCCTTCCACACCAAATCCTCTAGGATAGAGACACCTTGTTTCAAATACATTAACTTATAAAATCTCCAAACCAATGAAGAAATATAATGAAGTACCCAAATATATGAGACTAACCAAGCTACCCCAGTTGTCAAAGCTTTTACACAAACATCAAAACTTAAGACAGAGGAGCCAACAAGATAAGCTATCCTATTGATTTCACTTTTCAAACCCAAAAGGACATTAGAAAGGAAAGTTTGAAACTTTAACGATCCATTCATCTCAAGATCGAAAGATTGCAAAGATGGTACCTTTAAGCACATTTGTGATGTTTTCGTTGTTTTCCTTGGACCAACTGCAAGTCCCCAACTTTAGCCCTTGATCAAGGTCGTCCTTTCACTGGTCAGGGGAGAGAGCCACCCCTTCAAACTGTACACCACCTCTGAAGGCCATAGGGGAACCCATTGAAGGTCACCATTGGAAGGAATCACAAAGAATTTTGGCTTAAACGCTTCCTTGCATCCTTCCATGCTACATCCCCATATGTCGACACCGACGTCGCTGCAACCAGATTGACACCCAACCAGCACATGGGCCACGACCTCAGTTTGTTTAATAAGATTCATTTTGCTTGTCTCCATTTTGACCCAATTTTTTTTTGCTTGTCTCCACATTTAATGATTTTCCCCCATTCACTCGTGTTTGATATTAAGAGTGTGTTTGGAATAATGGTAGAATAAGTAACTTATTTGTAATCATATTTATGGATAAGTCAAATTATGTATGTTTGGATTGACGGTAGTATAAATGACTTGTGTAAAAGTAAAATGTGTTTTATTGATATGTTAAAAAGTAACTTATTATGGTAAATGACTAAAATGGACATGAATATTAGTGAATATATTATACATATATATATATATTGTAAAATTAAAAAATTATACCAGAAAAAAGAAAAATTAATTTTAACAAAAGTTAAGAATAAAAGCTTAAAATATATAATTAATAACAAGATTAAATGATTGAAAATGCATATAAATTGGAAAGTAAAGAAATGTAAAATTTCTTATGAAATAACATTACATTACTAATCGAATCATATGGACTGTATAATTCTGTCTCTAATTTCATCACTAACATAATTTATTTAGGTTTTATAATTACTATCTTCGATCCTAATTATAAGACCTAGTTGATTTTTTTCGCTTCCTTAATCTCTCCAAAAAGAACTAACTAGGTCTTATAATTAGGACTTGAGAGATTCTTATTACATATAAATATATTGTGATATTTATATTATCTTTGTTCTAATTAAAAGACTTAGTTGACTTTTTTCGCTTCCTTAATCTCTAAAAAAAAATTAGGTCTTATAATTAGGATTGGAGGTAGTCTTATTACATATAAATATATTATGATAAATTTTAATGCTTTAAAATAATATAACTAGCTTTCTTAAGATTCTCTAAAAAAAGTCAATTAGATTTTATAATTAGGACTTAGTAGAGTAAATTGTAACATAAAATTAAAATAAAGATAATTTTCCACCATAAGACCAATATTAGGGCAATAAGCAACAAACATTTGCTTATTCAAATAAGATCATTTTCCTCCATAAGACCAATATCTTTATTTTGTTTCCAAACATTCAATTAAGTCCAATGTACTAAATAAGTCCATTTTAGAGCAAATAAGATCAATTAGCCTCCCTTGTTGACTTCCCAAACACCCACTATAAAACTCAAACCGCAACCAAGTTCAGGGAAGAATAGTTATAACTTTCCTTAAAGTCTTCAACCTCATCATCTAATGAAACAAACGCTGCCTACAGATATTGTTCAAAATAAACTGCAGCAAAAGTTAAAGACTTCGGCAGCGAAATGTGCACATGTGGCTTCCAAATTGGGAGATAACATCCACAAGACATCCATAACCTCCAACTGCCATGATCTGAGACAAATAAAATACACCAATCAAGTCAACATTGAATCAAGAATGTAACAGAGTTCATAGAGAGCTTGAGCTACAAGTCAATAACTTTCAAATGTATAACGACTAGAAATATTATCAGTTGGCAAAAACACAAAAAACTAGAAATATTAATAACAATAGAAGAATTCAAATCAAGACTATACCCCTGATGGATGTAAAGAGATGGAAAAAGATGATGGAGGAGCGCACTGTAGTTGTGAAAGGGTCACACCATTCATGTCAAATCGATTAAGTAGAGGATCTGCCCCAACAGCCAATATCTGACATGGATATGCAAATATTAACAGACTAGAAGAGCAATGGATACAGAGAACTTGTGTTATATTATTACTAATACTAATTAGCATAAACAAGTCACTGTTTAGCAGGCAATGCAAAGTTAACTCTTCAAAAATATTGTCTCAAGAGATAAAAGCAATAATATACTCACTTGATGGTTGTCAAATAACATGTCCTGTACAGAAGAACCTGTTGAAATCTTTGTTATGCATTCTGAAGCAGGCAGGTTCCACAGCGATATATTCTGACCATAGCTACATGCCTGTAATTGGTGAGAATATGCATTAGTCCCTCAAATTACTCCTAACGTCGATAAAGTATAATAAGATATATTAAGATTTTAAGCAGGAGACTAAATTTTACATTGTATGCATGCAATATACTCCGTCCGGTTTAAAATATAAGATCCAATTGATTTTTTTTAGAGAAATTAAGTAAGGTAAGTAGGTTACTTAATCATATCATGTGCAGCATGTCATTATATTATATATTAGTTTATAAATTAAACAAAATAATTTGAAGAAAAATGACAAATTGAAATGGTTTAAAGTAATGTGATTAGTTTTCTTAAGATTATCTAAAGATTCTCTAAAAAAGTTAAATAAGTCTTGTATTTAGAATGGGGTAAGTACTAAATTTTCTAATGACTACAGAAAAAAGGACATGTATAAAGTGTAATCATTAGTAATATGCTGCACATGTTTTGTTAAAAATGTGATGATTGAAGCCAATAATGAGCTATTATGTGCATTACTATTCTGGTTTCCGGAAATAAAAAGTGTATGAAAAGATTACTCAACATTCATCTTCACGAGTAGCTACCATATCGTCTTAAGTCACTAAACGCATTTCTCTGACTAGAATATCACGCAGAAAAAATAAATAAATCAATATACGCGTTTATATACAAAGGGAGGGAGGGAGGGAGGGCGCATGGAGGTAGTTATAAAATAATAGATGCGAGTAGATTCTTACCAACCAGCTCTCACTTGCATCTAAAGCGACACAACTAATCCATGAAGCGAGTCCTCTTGACTTCAAATCTTTTGCAGGATCAATCACTTTGATACACTTTCCACTTTTGCAATCTAGTGAACATGGTACATAAGAGACAAAAAAATAAAAGGAATACTATAAGGAAACTGCACAAATATAATTAGTATACATTGATTTATCATGTTGCTTTTCTTGTTACAGTTACAGACAGAAGATAATAAATAATACCCCAAATTCGTGCAGTCCCATCCTCTGAACCTGTTATAATCTGAATATTGTTCAGAATGAAGCCATAATTAGACATATTTAAGAACACAACGTTTGGTGAAATATATTACATTTCCAATTTACAACAGATAACAAAATAAAAAGCAGAGTTATTTTCTCTTCATAAATAAGCTACTGGCAACAAAGAAGGGATATTCAATTGATTAGCTTGAGTTTACAATACATCTGTCATAAATTTTCTACCAGAAAAACTAAGACGTCAGATTCCACAACTAAAGGACGTCTACTAATCAAAGTGCACAGACCAGAAACGATACTTTTTGAACAATCTATAAGTGCTTCAACGAAACAGTTTCATAGCCTATTACAATACTACTTCCTATGGTAGTTGTGATTGTTAGTCCATTTTCATCGCATTATTAATTTATATATTCACAGAAAAAGTATGAAACAAAGTGAACTCTTGAAAAATCAATCGAAATAACTACTAAAATTAATTGATATACAGTTAATGAGAAGAAATTATCACTATCCAGCAAGAAGTTCAAATGTCTATACCTGACTGGCTGAGTTTCGGGCAACTAAACAATGCAAGTAGTCCAAGTGCCCCTTAAATACAGTTTTCACCTTACCAGTTGCCTACAAACATCAACATGTATCACTCTAGTGTCAACACCGCTACTATTATAAAATAAAAATATATTATACAGGAATACAACAAATTTTAATTAATATATACAAAATATTCACCTTCAACAGATACATACCACATCCCAACAATATGCACAAGAATCACCAGAAGCAGCAAATATAGATCCTCCCTAAAATTAAGCAAGAAAATAGATACTAACTCAATAATTGAAGAACCAACTAAATACATCGACACATTGTCACGAGAGAGTTTTTTCTTTTTTGGGGGGGGGGGGGGGAGTTGTTACAAACCTTGGTATCAACAGCAATAGCATTATTCTCAGGAATAGGTGAAAGGGCACCCCAAGGACCTCTACAGAGACATCCATAAAAAACTGATCAACAGATAACCAGAACTAGGGGAACAGAGATTTGACTGAGTTTAATGCTATATAATAAACCATAAACTATAAGTGCATGTATTGCAAAACTAGATTCTTTTTTGTCCGGGAAAGAAAACAGCATTAAAATTATATAGGAAAAACAGAACAGTACAACTTATCTCTCAAACTCCAAATAATGTATGAATAAACAATGTCTAGTTACTAATATAGCTTATTTAAGCATATATGTTCTCAAACTCACTTGTGCTGAGGATTCACCAGATCAAGTAAAGGCTTGATACAGCCTCCTGCAAAAATGTAGGATGGCATGTGTAAGACTTTAGGAAAGCTCCATTATCAAAGAAAAGTGGGCAGAAGGATGTTGGCATAAGGCGGACCCCAGTGCCAAGTGGCTCCCACACAATTGCGGGCTCAGGGGAAGGAGACCCCATATGTACTCAGAGGATGTTGGCATAGAAGAAGAAAATAAAATTGACTTATCAAATCAGATGCCCACGGTGAGATAGGAGAGATATGACAGAAATAAAAAATTACCAACCAAAAAAACAAAAGACCAATGAGAGAAAGAGGCAAGACTAGCATCAAATTTTGCAGAGTACATGAACATATCATTGTCTAGTTTCACGGATGTCCAAATAAGAATGCAGAATCAATAATTTTGAGTTATGTCTAACATCATGGCGAGTATTTCTCAACCAGCATTGAGTTTAGCTTGAATTTATTTCCGTAATCTTCTGTTATTTATTTTGTTTAAATCTTATAGGAGACAGCATGAACAACTTTGTAAACCCTAGTTTCACAATTTTTAAATTCTTTACCGAACAGATACCAAGAAAGATAATTATAAAGGGAAAAGAAAATGAGACAATAGCTGTACAAAAGCTGATTCAAAGTTAAATTGCAGCAAGATTTATTACCTGGCAAAGACGATGAATCCCTTGATCCTGCAAGTTCCTTCCATCTCCATCCTCGAATCCGACCATCATCACCACAACTGCAAGATAAAAGCCACTATCATGAGATACACTGCATGGTAAACAATCTCACGTCACAAAGCCCATGAAAGCATGCACAAGCATTTCAACATACATGATTACTAGTTACTAGTTTATTAATACACATTCATAGCAATTTGCTTTCTTCAATAATGAGATAATTGAGACTTATAAAGCTGTACATGAATGTTAATATTTAAACACTTATTTTAATTTTACTCAAGATTTTTTCCCCTTTTAGATGATGCAAAGAGATGAAATTAAGAGTAATAGATCTTGATATCACAAGCTACCACCCAATATTTCTTAATTCTAAGAAACGTCATATATTGAACAATAACAAAGCAGGAAGTATTTCTCATTGTATAGGAGAATAACCTTTTATTTTCCTACATAAGCAGAACCATCGAAAACTAAGTACATTCAAGAATGACATGCTTCTAAATTTGAGCTTGCCAGTGCCACCTTATGTTGTAGTGTGGGGAGTGGAAAGTTATCAAGGTGCGTAAAAGAGAGAGATGGAATGAATCTAAACCTCAATAACAGAGAATCTTCATCATCTCCGTAAAACTTGACATCATAAGCAGGTCCATCGTGCCCTTGAAAGAAGCAAGTTGGTTCAGCAAACAATCTAGGCCAATTGCATCATATGCGAAAGCAAACTTTACTGTAAGAACTAAATTTTTAATGTGTTTCAAGCAGCTATAGGGATTTATACTTACTTTTGTGTCTTTAGGTTGGCAGAACCAAACGGCTGCAACACATTAAAAATGAAATGAAAAGGATCAAAGACAATAATTTCACAGGAAAAAAAAAAAAAGGAATAGATATCAGAGTAAAAGAGAGAAGACTGACGAGGTTGGAGACGCAAGAAGGGATAGCATAGGAACCGATGGATCCATCACTGGACGCAACAAGGAGGGTATCAGGGTTAGGGTTTCGGGTGGGATCCCAAGCGGTTCTAAAGACGGTTCGGGTTTCAATCTCCCTTTCCTTCAAAATGGCTTCCCTGTAAGCATTTTCGTCCCAGTGGGTGGCGTCTCCGCTCATCGCTGCAAGCTCAAGCTTAGAGAAAGAGTTCCAACATTTTCAGTGCGCACTTGTGCAGTTGCGTTACTGCAAATTGTGTGTGTATTTTTTTTAAAAAGAGAAATCTATATATCTAGATATATATATATATATAAAAGTAGTTCAATAAAATAGGCTTTTTAGAGTGTCATGTCAGCCTCTAATTTTTTATATGTTTTTTGTCTTTTTATTTTCTTTTTCCCCTAATTTAATGCATGTTTTCCCCACCTTCTGTTTTTATAGTTATGCTCTCAATCACTCCACACAACAACCTATATTTTCGAAGGATAGGGGCAGTGGAGAGAGTAAGGAATGTGGATGGGACCATTTTTTTTTTTTTTACAGTTATACAATTAGTGAGGTGAATGTAGTTAAAATTATATAACACATCTACATGCATGTTTTTTTTTTTTTGCAATTATGTTAGTGGGGTGGATATAGTTAGTATTAGATAATATTATATAGGTAGTATTAAATCTTTTAGTCCCCTAACGTTACACAACCGCCTCCTAAAAATTAGCATGTACATAAATATCTATTATCTTTTTACTTTATTTTACATTTGTTGTTTTATATAATATCATACAAAATAATATCTTTAAATAATTATATCATTTAAAACAATTAAATTAATTTTAATATTTTTATCGACATATCACGTCTACCGGCATGTTTTTTACGATTATGCTACTAGTGGAGTGGATATAGTTAATATATAATAATATTACATAGGTATCATTAAATATCTTAGTCCCCTAACGTTACACAACTGCCTCCTAAAAATTAGCATTTACATAAATATCTATTAATGTTTTACTTTAG
>JBAGKO010177210.1:0-16961 GCA_037177275.1 Acacia concinna | reverse complement strand
AATTGCCTTTTAATTTTGTTGAGGGTGCTGGGTTTAAGAACTTTATGCTATTTGCTCAACCTAGATTTAAAATGCCATCTATATGGACTATAGGTCGTGACTGTTTTAGCATATATTTTGATGAAAATATGAAGCTTAAAGGTTATTTAGATCCAACAAAAAAAAAACAGAGGGTTTGCCTAACTACTGATACTTGGACATCAATTCGAAGAATTAATTACATGTGTATTACTGCCCATTTTATTGATGACACATGGACAATTTAGAAACAGGGTCTTGCATTTTATTCCTATATCTAGTCATAAGGGGAGGGATATTGGAATTGAAATTGAGAAGTGTTTGCTTAAATGGGGAATTGAAAGGGTGCTTACAATTACTGTAGACAATGCTGGCTCTAATGATGTTTTAATTGAGTATTTGCAAGGAAAAAATCATTAAATGGGGGCATTCAATTATGAAATGTTAGCATTTGCATATGAGATGTGTGGCACACATAATCAATTTGATTGTTAATGAAAGGATAAAGGAAGTGGGAAAATATGTTAAAAAGGTTAGAGAAGCTGTTCGCTTTAGTAGGCAATCACTACTTAGAAAGAGGAAATTTAAAGAGAGTTGTGTGGATGAGAAAATTCAGACCAAACAAATGTTATGTTTGGATGTTCCTACAAGGTGGAACTCTACCTATTTGATACTAGGGACTGCACAAAAGTTTGAGGCAGTCTTCAAAAGGTACGAGGACAAAGATCCATACTTTAAGTTTGATCTTGAAGAGGGGGTACTTGAAGAGAAAGATTGGAAGAATGTTAGGAGGATGAATATGTTGGGTCATTTTTATGACCTTACGAAATGAATTTCTAGTTCTCTATATGTTACTTTTAACAACTTCTTTTGTGAAATTTATCAAGTTTATCGTTTTTTAGATGAGTGGACAAGAAGTGATAACACAGAGTTGACAAATGTTGCAACCAAAATGAAGGACAAATATGACAATTATTGGGGAGATCCTATGAAGATCAACAAACTTGTTTATATTGCTGCTGTTCTTGACCCCCGGTATAAATTATATTGGGTGTAATTTGCTCTATGTAAAATGCACACACATTCAATTGGTGAACAATTGGGGCTGCAAGTCAAAGAAGTGTTGATTTCTTTATATAATGAATACAAGCAAGTTCTTTCTCTCTCCACTCAACCTAAAAGGGGGTCATGGAATGATGCACAATAAGATCTTTTTGATGATGAGGGCCCTAATGTGAAAGTTAGAAAATTACTTGATATTGAGGAACAATTATTCATGAATGAGCATCTTGGTGGAAAGACTAGCAAAACAGAGGTAGATAAGTGTTTGAATGAAGAAATTAAAGTTAGGAAAGATGATTTTGATATTCTAAATTGGTGGAAGGTCAATAGTCCTAAATTCCCTATCCTCTCTCAAATAGCAAGAGATGAGTTGGCTGTCCCAATTTCTAGTGTTGCTTCTGAGTCTACATTCAGCACTGGAGGAAGAGTGCTAGATTCATTTAGGAGTTCTTTAACTCCTAAAGTTGTGCAGTCTCTTATTTGCACTCAAGTTTGGCTTAGGTGCTTTCTCAACTATGTTGAAGTAGCTGGGAATGATGAATTTCAGCAAATAGAAGTTGGTAAATATTGTTTACATAAATTTTCTATCTTCATGTGAATTACATTGTATTGATGTTGTCATTTCAATTAAAGTCTTTGCTGGTTTTTTGATTGCTAGATTTTCAAAAGATTACATTAGAGGCTAATGTGGATATATAGAAGTTGCAACGCCACTATGGAACAAGTTGTTAGATTTTGCAAGTAAATTTTGAATATAGTTGTATTCATGTAATATTTTATTACCTTGCTATTTATTTGATTTATTGTTGTTTTAATTGCAGGTTGCACTCTTCATGTCAACATCTTTCTTCTTTTGGATAGTGTAAAGCTGAATATAGTGTCTGGATAATGTGAAGTTGAAGTTAGGGCTGCAATTGATTTTGATGTAGCTCTCTTAAAATTTCCAGCTTATGATTTTTTGGTGTAGCTGGAATTAATGTTGAATTTGTCCAGACTTCATCTTTTTTGTTTATATGATATTTTTGATGTCCATATGTACTAACTACACATAATTCTTGTTGATTCTATTATTGATGACAAAAACACTTGATCGATGTAATTATTTTGGATCATATAATCATTATATGTGTAGTTTAGACTATTATGTGAGAATGGTGAGCAACAATAGGACCTGCAAAGTAGAGTTTAGACTATGATGTGAGAATGGTATTTATTCTGTGAAAAAAAGTCAGATGCAGCTTTATTATTTATTTTTTAAAGCATAGCGGCTTTTCTTTTTTCTTTTTTTCCCTTCTTTGTGCTATATCATTGGCTTGGTGAGAAGTAGTTTTTTTCGTATGAAATGCTATAATTTTAGCAGAATAATTTTGATTACAAATGACTTCCTCTTCTAAGTATATTTTTTTGGTTTCTATCATTGTTTTGGTAAGATAACAGTGAAGGAATAAATAGGGGTCCTTTAATTGATGTTTATTTAATTTAGACTTGGATATATAAGGATTGGACAACATTAAAGCTTAAAAGCCCAAATTAGGGCCTACACACCGAATTTACTAGAAAATCGAACTGAATTATTTCAGTGAATTTGGTTTTGTTTTTTTTAATTCAATTCGGTTCGGTTTGGTGATAAAAAAACATATAATTCAGAGTTTGGTTATTTCAGTTTTCACTGAAAACCGAACCTATTAACCGAATGCTCACCCCTAACGGTGCACCCATTCATAATTCTCCTTTTACTTTCTTTTAAAAGAATTTTAACCATTGTCAAAAACAAAGAAAAAAAAAGAATTTTTATTTGAGCTTGTACTTCTTGTTTTTTAACTCTCAAGTTTAATTAATGTCATCATGCTTTCATTTTTTTTATTTAATTTCAATATATATTTCCTCACTAACTTTGTTTTAGAACCCCCAAGTCATTTAGCTTTAGTATCATATCAAAAATTTAATATTAATTATATTTGACATATAATTAACAAAAATTAAAAGCAAACACTGCTTGCATGTGTAACATTTGTAATTGACCAAAATTCAAGGGAGTTATTTGCTATTAGCAATTTATATAGGATGCAACGTGTCATCCATTAATATGATATATCACGCCTATAAAAGGCCAGGCCTAAAGTTCAGGAAGTTTTTGTATAATTTAGCCAAAATTTGAATTAGATAATTGAGCAAGGTCGTCTGATCTTCTTATTCTTTTACCTGAGGTAAGAAAAGGATATTGATCAAATCATATTTTTACAATATTTTTCTTACCATATTTAGACAATTAATCACAAATTTTGGATTTAATTTCATTTATTGTGAGTAATTGTGATTAATTGTATTTGTAATAAATTAATCTTAAAAAGATAAACAGTAATCACATATTTTATGATTGATCTTAATTGATTTATTTTTGGAAGTTTAGGTATTACATATGTGATTGCTTTTATTTTCAGATTAGGGAATTAGGTCAAGAGAAAGAGGTGGACTAATTTGTGGAAAGAAAAAAAAATATATATATGTATATATGTATATATATACAAGGATTTCAGACAGAGAGGGTGTGCCGCAATTGAGAGGGGTGGCCGTAAGAGGAGAGCTACATGTGAGCAGGCTGAGAAGAGAGAATCACGAGTGGAGGCCGTGAGTTTTCATCGAGAGGAGTTGGATGCTGTGACTATAGACCACTGTTGGACCACCTCTGTCTCCATCGTGAAATCACCACCTTCACCTTCCTTTCCATTGATTTCCTTTCACCGTCAGCTCATCATTATCACCGTCGGCTATCTCACTTGGCCTTTCACAGATGGCTTCAATGAGTGGCTAATTTTCAAAAAGGAATGATTCTCTCTCCCAATCCATTGATTCCATTCAACATACACTGAGCCTGCTTCAAGCCAATTTGGAAAATCAAGATAGAAGTCCAATTGGTCAAGGATGTGATGGTCTATTTTACTACCCATACCATGAACCTTACCAACAACATTCATTCCAACCCTATCACCAATCACATTCACCTTTTTGACCATACCGTGAGCCTCAACCTCCACCATATAATCCATATTCTAATCCTCTATCATACAACCACATGCCATATCACCAACCTCCTATTTCATTCCAATCCATTTTCCAACCATGTCGTCCAGCTCACAAGTCCCCATACCCAACTTTTGAGCCACACAATGGACCTCCTTCCCAACCAAGTGTTCCAGACCAAAAACATTTGTTTTGTGAAATGATTCAAGAGCTCCAAGCTGAAATGACTCGTACCGCAAATGAGCGGTGGTCACAAATAGACTTTCTAATCAATAAATTGGCACAAAAGGAGAAAGAGAGTGATCAACTGGAAATGGAACTTGAGCGCCTCACTCAGCAAGTATAAGTGTTTAAGAATAATTTTCAGGAAAATCCATCAATATCCATGCCAGCACAAGAATTAGAGCAACAAGCAGAAAACAACGAGGATTCTTTCCTACCATTTGGTAATGATCCTATCCTTGTAGAAGTAGACCCTCCAACTACTCTAGATGGTGTGGAAAAATTGAGTGATGATGAGGTGGATGAAGAAATTACTTGTGACTCCCCTCAAATGTTTGAAAGTGCAATTGCTCAATCCATGGATTTTAGTAGTAGTAATTTGATTGTCCTTGAGAATGAATGTGCTCCTAATTCTTTGTGTAATGTTTTAACTGTTGAAAATGCTTCTCTTCCTAGTACTAGAGGTGATTGTGATAAATTGAATGATATACTTTCATGCTCTTGTGAGAAAGGTCAAATATGTGTAGATTGTTATTATGAGAAATGCCACTTGCTTGTTGAATTTTGAAAGAAAGCATTTAGTGAAGTGGTTGATTCTACCATTAATCATGATGCACCCTCTTACACTATTGAGATTGTGAGCATATTTGTCTGAGTGTTGAACCTTGTATGGATGCTAATGTGGTTGATGTGAATGAGAAAAACCTTGGGCTAAAATGTCAAATGCAGAAAACTCCCATTGAATTATCTCCTTGTAATCTTGTTGGTGTTAAAGATTTTAAAATTTTAATTGACAAAGTTATGCATGTTGATGAATTTTTCCAACAAGTTTTATCTTACAATTTGCCACTTGATTTAGAAAAACAAAATAATTGTTTTAAATCTTTAAAAGCTTCGAGTGATCATGATTTAAAAAATTATCCTCTTTCTTCCATTCTTTCTCTTGTGATTGTAATGACGATGTGGTGTGCCCCAATATTAAGTTGGATTATGCACCTTTCACTTTATAAAAACAAGAGGATTTTTAAAATTTAACTAATTTTATGACTCCTACTTATAGGAGTGGCGATGATTTTCTTGATTGTGATAGTTACTTAGAGAGTTCAATCAATATATATATAAAATCTGTTCCGAAGCTAACATCTAAATGGCTTATTTTCAGCTCTAGATGGTATTTACTGTTCACGAGCCAACTAAAATAAACCTCCAATAAAATATTCCTCCTCGGGCTTCCCATTAGCCATCTCTATTTGCATCAAAAAAGCATTGGGCTCCGTGCTTGACATGAATTCGTTCAAATTTCAAACTGCAACAATTGCCTCGTATTGAGCACCGAATTTTTTTTGCATCTTTAGTTATAATTTAAAATTTATAATAATAATAATAATAATAATAATAATAATAATAATAAATGAAATACTCCCACCATATTAATTATAAGATCCATGTAATTTTTTTTAGAAAAGTTAAAAAAGTAAAATAAGTTACATAATCATATCATATATTATATTTTAGTTTATAAGTAACAAATTTTAATGCTTTAAAGTAATGTAATTATATTTCTTAAGATTGTTCAAAAAAATCAAATAGACTTTATAATTAGAACTGCAGAGAGTATGTATTTATAAACACATATTAAAAAAATTAAAGTATTTTGTCCATCTTTACTCATCATTTAAAATTTATAATAAAAAAATCAAATACTCCCTAAGGTTTTAATTATAATGCCCATTTAATATTTTTTAGAGAAATTAAAGAAGCAAAATAAGTTACATAATCATATCATATATTATGTTTTAGTATATTATATATTAGTTTATAAGTCAAACAAAATAATTTAAAAAAAATGATAAAGCTTTAAAGTAATGTAATTATATTTCTTAAGATTCTTCAAGAAAAAATCAACTGGGCTTTATAATTATGACCGGAGAGAGTATGTATTTATAAACACGTATTAAAAAATTAAATTATTTTTTGCATCTTTAGTCATCATTTAAAATTTATAATAATAAAAAAATCAAATACTCCTTACGGTCTTAATTACAAGGGTATGCAATTTTTTTTTAGAGAAGTTAAAGAAACAAAATAAGTTACATAATCGTATTGTATATTATGTTTTATTATATTATATATTAGTTTATAACTCAAACAAAATTATTTAAAAAATAATGATAAATTTTAATGCTTTAAAGTAATGCAATTATCTTTCTTAAGATTCTTTAAAAAAATTAACTAGATCTTATAATTAGGACTGGGGAGAGTATGTATTCGTAAACACATATTAAAAAAATTAAAGTTTTTTGTGCATCTTTAGTCATCATTTATAATTTATAATAATAATAAAAATCAAATATTCACTAACTTAAATTTCTAAATATAATGTCCATGCACTTTACTAACTACAACTCTACTTACAAAATTGATTTAGAATATGCAACATCATGTCACTGGTGGTTAGTCTCTCGAAGCAAATGTGGGGCACAAGTGAAGGTTGAACCAGCTACCCTTGAGGTTCGATGGTTGAAGCAAATGATGTTGTTTAGTTATTTAGATTATTAGGAATGATGCATGACTGTAATAGCATTTTGATATGGACTTCTTGTGGATTTAATATGCATTTTATTTACTGTCTAATGTATGCATTTCTTAGAGGTCTTTGTTATGTGTTTTGTATGTATGGATTTCTTATTGATTTCATACGCATTGCATCCTTAGTTTCTTTTTGTATAGTATTTTGTTATTGAGCTATTTTCACCAACCATCTTTGTGATTCTACGTATTTGCTAATAGAAGTGACTTGATTTAGAGTTATTTAGTTAACCAGCTAATGTTTCTCCTTTTTTGTAAGTGCTTCTTCTATGGTCTGGGATCTGTATGCATCACCTTATGTTTTGGGGGAAAGTTTCCTACAACGTAGTGGAAGTACAAACTAAGATATGTAATCCTTAATTTCTTAAAGTTCTTTTGTTGCATCCAAAGTTTATATAAAATGTTGATATTCATTTATCATTAGTGAATTTGCAGCATGAATAATATATTTGTTCTATAAGTATATGCATTGCACGGGGAAACACAATCTAGTTCCTAAAATGTCTTTACTTCACTTAAAATCTCTCCATATTTCTATTCTTGGATGGAATACTATTGTTAGCTTGTTTTCTTTACAGGTCTTTAATTGGAAAGGTCTTTATAGGAGCCAACCTCTTCCTAACATTATTGGACCTCTTCTAATTGATCCAGAACCACCACCATCAAAGAAGATCAATAAGGAGAAGAGAGCACATTGAAGAAATTTATATTTCTAATCCAGGATGAGAACTTCTCCTACAAGAGCTTATGGAGATTTAAATTCAATGTTTTCTCTTTCCTTACTTGTTTTCTTTTTACATTGTGTTGACACTTGAGCTTAATTGATTTAACGAAGAAATAAGTATAAGGGATGTCACACCTTCCTTTTATATCCTTTACCTTGCCATATTAAAACTATTAGAATCACTAGTTATGACTTTAAGTTGGGAAAATAAAAGGAATTTTTTTTCTTTTCTCGGGTTACTATTCATCCGTCTCTTAATTTCGACCAAATTTGAAAAATCATAACTAATTATAGGAAAATTGAAACGTGGTGATTCTAAGCTCATTAGAAAGATCCCTCATTCCTCTTTAAATGAAAAATAATCTCATACATTGACAGCATAGCAATAAACATGCGCAAGCTCTCAAAGATGCACTGTTCATATGGTCATTTTGGCACTATTCATTTAGTTATTTTCCAATTTGCTATGATTTTGGGCCCAATTTTGGTAAGGCATAACTCTCTATAAAACTCTAAATGACATGATCTACCACTCCATTTGCAGCTAAAAATACCCTCTATTAGCATGTAGAGGCTCGTGGTCAAACTCAACCATTCATTAAAAATATAGCCAACCCAAGTTTAAACTAAAAATAGCCAAAGACCAAGTGCCAAAACACACATTCACATTGCCATGCTAATTTCCCTTTTCCTCTCAATGCTCATGCCATTCGGACAGCATAACAACTATACCAAAGCATATCCTCGTATTTACATCATGAAATAATAGCATAAAAACTATTCTAGAATTCAAGTATCATAGTATATACATATATGCAATTATCCAGAAGCAATTCAGGGAAATAAATTAAACATGCTCTATCTATCTCTTCTCCTTACTTTCCGACGTACATTCACCTGTATTGTGGAGAGGGTAAGGTTTCTAGAGAAACCTTGGTAGCAGAATAGTAACCAGTAATCATATAATACAATGCAAGTCATGCAATATGTAATACTCGTAACTACTCATCTAATGCCCTCTCTCTCGGCACTCATAGTGTATAGGGAGCATGCACATGACTCTACCTCTATCACATAGCCAAGACACATAAATAGGGAGCCACACATTTTATACTCATACTGGCTTGCTCAACCACAACATAGTGAAACAAGCCATAACACATAGCAGACAAGCAAAGTAATTGTAAGTTAAGGTTAGAAGTGCTAGCTACCAATTACTTCAGGATAATGCAAGCGCTTCCTTTTACTTCTGGAGATACTGGAGGACTCCTCTGCTATGCCTAAATATAACACCATGTTAAGGAATCAATGTATGCTACTAATACTTGACCAAAGACCCCTTTCTCCTTACATAAAGGGTTCGGACTACATTTGTCCTTTAACTGATTTCAGAGGCTAATCCTACACAATTTCTGCCTCTGAATCCATTTATGCCATTCAATTTATAAAAATCACATTCCTCTCTATAAATTCCCTCTTGGCCAAACACTCCCCCTATTATGGGGTCCGTGGTGATTTCATCGGTTCAGTGTTCTACACGTGTTCTTTCACACTTTTCTTAAGTAAAACACTATCTTGAACATATTGGAACCATTAAACCAATGAAAATCAAACCATATACTACCATAGAAGGCTTGGCCAAACCACAAGCATGATATACCAATCAAAAACTCAACCTAAATCAAGCTTACACACCAATTTCTAGCCTTTTCCAATCCTTACAAACATCAAACAATAGAAATTTCTCCCTCTTTCATGCTAGCCGAAATCCATGCAGCACTTTCATCCTTGGATATTATTTTAAAACCATGGAAAAGATGAGGAAATTGAAAGAGGATATAGGCTAGAACATACCTCGATAGAAGGTTTGATTGGTGTAGCTTGATTTGCCTCAGAATTCTGTGAAGGAGGATCGAGTTTTCAGTCGGCCAGAGCTTCCCTAAGGGTGACTCTTCATGTGCCAAAATGAAAGGGAGGAAGGTCTTATTTATAGGCTCCAATTGGGACATGGAGGGAATTTTGAAAAAGATTAAAAATGTCAACATTTTTCACTCCCCTTTTCACACTAGGCCACATGTCCCTTCTTGAATGTTCTTGAGCTTTCCTTGGCTTAAATATTAGGGGGGAAATGGCGCAGGCTTCAGTTTGGAAAGTGGGTCCCACATATTTCAATATCCTGCTACAGTTTTTCCTGCACTGCCTTAATTAACCTGAAAATTCCAAAAAATTAAATACTCATCGAAAAATTCCCAAAATTTTCCCAAAAATCTCTAAATAACCTAGGAGGATACCATAAAATTTTAGAATATTTTGACATTTGAAATTCCCAAAATTAATTTTTCTCTGAAGAAATCCCTTATACCAACGATAAACCGATTTTCATCAATTTTTAATAATTCCTCCAGACTTTTTCTCGACCTCAAAATAACTTTATAATTCTTCTAAAATATTATATTAATTTTCTTCAATCCCAGTCCAAAACAACGAGGCCTCTAAATATATGACATAATTAATTTCTGACCAAAAATTCGATCCATCCAAAAATTAATAAAATAATTAAAAATTCACTAAAAATTCATATGGTCTCTAAAAATCATTTTGATTGTCCCATGATGATACCAACGATAAACCGATTTTCATCAATTTTTAATAATTCCTCCAGACTTTTTCTCAACCTCAAAATAACTTTATAATTCCTCTAAAATATTATATTAATTTTCTTTAATCCCAGTCCAGAACAACGAGGCTTCTAAATATATGACATAATTAATTTCTGACAAAAAATTCGATCCATCCAAAAATTAATAAAATAATTAAAAATTCATATGGCCTCTAAAATTCATTTTGACTGTCACATGATGTTCTGGATGCTCTAAAATATTTTCTAGAATTTTATGGAAATTTTGGGACTTTCGGACCTGTCCAAATTTTAGCCTCTAATTTTGCTAAATGTTTACTTTTTGTACATTGGTCCTTTCTCAAATTTCACCTCAAAAGTTGTGAGATATTTCAATCCTCTATATACTAAGGCCTTCAGTTCATCTCAAATATCTCATTTAGGCCTAAAAAAATATCAGGGTACGACCCTCAGTCTACCCAAAATTCTTTATTTAGGCCTAAAATTTTTTGGGATGTTATAGGGGAGGACAATCCAAGTAGTGAAGTAAGATTATTAGTTTAGATTAGTATTTCAATTCAATAAAACCCCTTATGTACCCAATCTCTTGTCATATCCCTTACTCATAACTTACAATTGATTTGATATATCATATATTGAGGACAATGTGTTGATTAAGTGTGGGGGAAGATAACACATTTGAGAATCCTATTAATTGGTTATTTTTAAATGAGAAAATGCCATAACCTAGAGAAAATTTTTCAAAAAGAAAAATTTAAGAATGACTTGTTTTTACGCATGTCCTTAGTAGTAAAGGTTCGCATTTGCTACTTTGGTAATGTGAATTGTGGGGAGTTCTTTGCATTTTCATGAGATCTAGTGATTTGACAACTTTTTCAAACCATATGTTTGTTTTTCAAGTGAATGGGAAGAGAAATGAAGTATAATTAGATTTTTGTTTACTCTTTGTTTTGAAAAGAAAAGTATGATGTTGTTGATTCATTTGGATTTTGAGCACGATTACAATATATTACAATGTTTTGATTAATTGCATTTGTAGAGTGGGCATTGAGATTGATTGAGCATATGCATTGTGATTAGTATTCTAATGTGTCCATGCTTTTGTTGCTAAAGTAGTCAATTAACTAAGTCCTAAATAAAATATGTAGTTTAAGGTCAACTTAGGTCATTCTCTTAAGGAGCAGTATGTGAGTTTCTTTAGAGTTGAATTTATATAAGAAAAGATGCAATTTATGGACCTAACTAGAATGAAAAACTCTATTACCTAAATGCAATTAAACTAATTAAATGAAATATGCAATGATCTAAAATCTATATGAGAATAATAATGCAATTTTGGGGGATTTTGGTTTTTTTTAAAGAGTAAATGAAAATCTAAAATAAAGAATTAATTAAAACAAGATTTGAATAAGTCATGGTGAATGGAACAACTTAGTATTTACATGGAGTTAACTTTCTTCACCCCAATTAATTAATTAGACCAAAGGAAGATTTAAAATGGTTGGAATTAATAGAATATAATTACCTAATTGAAACATGAGAAACCCTTAAGTTCATAACACTTAATCTATCAGAGAACTCATACTAAACTAAGAGTTAGTTAATTAAACCCATTAAAATCAATCACAAATATTTTTAAATTATTTTTAGAATTAATGTCTAAAATTGTCTAATTGAACAACTAAAAAATTATCCAACTCAATCAAACAATCAAGAGAATAAACCCAATTGACAATTAAACTAATAATGAAAACTCAATTAATAACTCAATTGTAACTTAAAAGTTTACAAATAAAATCATAAATCAATCTAAAACATTAATCCAATTCAAAAGAAAATATGTCTACAATATAAAACTAGATTGTTCTTAATAAACACAAACTCAAAATTATTTAAATCTAAATAACTGAAAGTCTTAAATCAAAATAATAATTGAAAAGAAACTCCCTTATGGTATTTAATTATAACTCTTAGGCTCTAGTCTTTCTCCATACTTTTTCCAAGTTACCTCCCAAATAAGATCACGCTGCCATGAATTAATTACGCCTCCCAATTTATTCACGCAAGACGTTGTTGCCATGAATGATGGGTGACGATGGGAATTGAATTGGATATGACATATGAGTGAAGTAGTTGTGCGGCCCGTGGGAATGGCAGATGTGGGAGTAGGAATTGAATGACGTTAGGAGGTGTGGGATGATGATTATTGTGGGAAGGTGGTGTGTGAGAGGGATAGATGAGCAGGTGTGAGTTAAGCGGCCATGGATGGCACGATAGCCTCTCTCCTTGCATCTCCCTTAATTCATATAAATAAGTGGTAGTTAGTTCCTTCTACCACGAAGGAGGGAAAATTGTTGAGTATCAATTTGATCTGTCAAAATTCAAGAAACTCAATAAAATCTGTCCATTAGATATTTATTAAAATTTCTCAAACTAATTCTGCACCATTGCATTTAATGTCTTTCTTATCCTGCAGAAATTAAATGAGATTGTGGTCTATCATATATTTGGAAATATTAATATATCAAAAAATAAGAAATTAAAATATTATCAATTTAAACGCAATAATATCTTATTAATTCATATTCATATTTATCTCTTAGAATCAACTAATTATCCAAATATTCCCTAATAAATCTAAATTAGTTTAAAATAGTCTCCAAATTAATTAAATAAGGCAGGATAAAATATACGAAAATATTGATTTATCAATTTCCCTACACTTATCTTTTGCACTCCGGGGCAAAACAAATCTAGACCAATGGAAAACAAGAAAATAAAATAAAATAAAACAAAATCTTCAAAATGGAATGTTCTAATAACAAGCAAAAATAAAGTAAAGCATGTTAACACCTCTCTTTTACAAACAATTTTCTCATAAATCAAGAAAACACACTTCATGGCAATTTACTTGATAAAGGGGGGCCTAAGCTAAAAATCTCTCACCAAGAATAATGTTTATGTCACTCATCACTCTAAAGTATATAGGCTTATGTTTACACTTAAACCTACCCTATCCAATACTCTTTCCATAGGCTTGACAAGGATCTAAATTCTTCACCACTAGTAATGCAAATACAAACATAAATCAAAAGGATTTTTATTATGTTATAATGGGGCTATGGTTGAAAAAGAAATGAAGTAAATTTTGGAAAAAAATTGAATATCTTAGAAGATGAAGAGACTATGCAACTAAAAATTTTGGGAAGAAAGAAACTATACTAAGCTTGAACTAATTAAATCACTATGTGCGTGTGCGTGTGTGTGTGTTTTTTTTTGCTTTTCTTCTTCTATTTTTTTTCTTTGTAATTTCTTTTTTTTTTGTAATTTTTTTTGTTTGATTTGATTTTCTTTCTTTCTTTCTTTTTTCTATTTCTATTTCTTTGTTTTCACATAGCTTTCAACACTTTTCATAATGATTCAATTCTTAAATACACTCCATCCAAAATGGATATAATGCAATGCCCTTAAACTTCTAAGACATTTAAAGGGTAGGAATTTTTTTTTGGGTTTATGGGGCAAGAAAGGAAAAAAAATTAAAATGTAGGCTCAAAGGGGTTAAACAAATGATATATGAATGAAAAGTGGTTGGCTTTTTGGCTTATCTGGCTAAATGAAATGAATGCCTTTATCATCTTCATGAATACAAATGCATAAAATGTGGCTTCAAACAAGATTCAAGTCAAGTTCTAGATCAAGTAGAAAGATGGGGGTACTCACTAAAAAAAATTTGCATTAGGCTCAAGTCTCACTAGGTATACATGATCACTAGCCTAAGTTCACCAAAGTCAAATTCATTGCCACTTAGTCTATTAACTCAAAAATGATCAATCACTCTTCAAATCAAGAATGCATAATCTAAAGTCACTTAAAACTTGTAATTTTCACATTCAAAAATTTTCTTTCTTTTCTTAAAAATAAAAAACAAAAACCAAAGTAAAAACCAAATTAATTTTTTTTTCTCATTTTAAAAACAAAGAACAAAAACCAAATGTAAGAACATAATCCCTCCTCCACACTTAAATCATGCATTGCCGTCAATGCAAAAGATAGATCAAACCAATAACAACAAGCAATGCAAGTAAAAGAGTAAGGAAGGAATACGATTGGACTATCAAAAGATTGAAGATTGAAATTAGGTCGCATAGTTGGCATCTCTCCTTTGTCTTGTTTTAAGTCACATGAAAGCACTAGTGGTGTTCGCTTGTGATGGTCAATAAACATCTCCTTTTTTAAGATTCATAGATAACGCTTTAACTCAAGTATGGAGGGTGTTTAGATTGGAGGAATCAAACCATAAACCTATGTAAAATCATAGCACAAACCAATATCTCGTCCTACATAAAGATGATAAAGAAAAATGGACTTATCAAAAATCAAGGAAGATCCCAAAAGAAATTGATTCATTGAAAGTGGTGGAACTTCCAAATATTTTGAACAGCCCACAAAATTAACATGACTCTCCTCAGTAAGAGTCAAATTATCTAAAGAATGAATCAAGTGATCACTCAAAATTGTCTAATCATGCTTGCTCAAATTATCACTTAAAACAAACTTAACATGTGAAACATCATGATGCAACATATTTTTACCATCTAAATGCATATTCAAATCAAGGTTTCCCCCACACTTATCCTCAATAGTATCCCCATTAATAGTAGTCATGTCAAGATCATTAGTAGCATCAACAAAATCAATAGAGATATTACTATTATCATTCAAAGCATCATCATGATTAGTGTTAAGAAGGGTATCTTTAAAATCAATAGTTTCATAGGATTTAACAACAATTTCTTCATCCACTTCATCATCAAAATCAATAGAATTTATAGGACTAGAGGCATGAGAAGAAGCATCAATGCATGAATTACAAAATTTAACATGATTTAGCTCAATAGAACTACTCAATTCAAAATTAACATTAGTGCTTGTAGATTTATCCAGTATACCAATCATGCCATCATTTGAAGCAATAGAAGAAAAAGGACATAAATCACTAGAAAGTGAAAGTGTATTACCACATGGAAATTCACCTTGAACTTCTAATTCTTCACTTTGCAAATTGCTAATTGCATTTGACAACTCCTCAACTTGAGTATGTAAAGCTTGAAGCTATTGTTTATGTTGCAATTCCCTTTCCATAAACTTATTCATCATAGTTTCCAACTTATTTTCAAGCCTTGAATCTTCTTCTTGAGTAGGCACAACTTGATTGACAAATCCAAGATTTGAGTGATCATGCCATCCAAAATTATATGCGTTTGAGTATAGATCATAAATCTGTGGAACATCATAGTCATAAGGATAAGGCATAAAAGTATAAGAATTATGTTCATAAAATGAAGAATTCCAAGCCATCATAGAAAGGATTAAGTTTGACCAATTTTTTTTTAAAGAAAGGATTAGATCATGTAAGGAAAAAAAACTACCTAAAAAAAACCTACAAAATCAAACTAAAGCCTAACCATTGCTCCCCGTCAAGGTAAAATGATAGTGTCTAATCATAATGAAAAGCAAGGTAAATTCTATTAGTAGAACTTCTGTCACACCTTACGTATAGACCATCTTTTAGGCCACTTAGTATCCATTAGAGTTGTATTGCGTTACGGATAATGTAGAAGCTCAAAACTAGAAATTTTGTTTCCAACGAGTAGTGTTCATTACCAAAATAGATTTCTTGGCGAACTTTGAAAAATCATAACTAAAAGTAGACAAATCAAAATAACAAGCTTCTAAGTTATGTGAAAATCTTTGAAGGCTTTATAGGAGAAAAATAATTTCATACACAAATTTCTTATGTATCAATGCCAGAATTGTATGGAATCCAACTCTATCATTTTGGTAAAATAGTTTTTCCTTGTTTTAATCTTAACTTTAAAAATCCATAATTTTGCGCACGAAATTCCAATTCCTACATTTTACATATCAAAATGAAGCTTAGCATGTCATCTATTATCATGCCAAATTACATAATCCAATTAATTAATCTAGTACAAAACGAAATTCATACAATATTACTGTTCTAGTGCAGTTTTTAGCAAGCGTGTATAGAATATGTACATATAGTAAGCCACATGGTCTTCATCCTTATACACCCTTTCCATTCCTCCTTGATGATTCAGGCCCTAAGTCATGGTTATTAATGAGGAGAGTGAGATTCTTGAGAATCCCAATAGCAAGTTACAATAATACTAGTATTAAACAAGCAAGCAACATGTGATAAGCATGAAATTAACTTAGGGAGCTAATATGCTTTGCATGCCCTATGACATCATCATCTTAATGCACCTCATAGTGAATGCAAGCTATGACATTTACATGTTAGGAGTGCAACATAACATAGTAGTCATCATTATCATGACAACAAACAAAGCAATCTTAAGCTCAACCAAACATGCACATGCAAAATCACAATATAAGCAAGCAAGTAATTACATTAGAAATTATGTAACTATACTACCTTGATCTTTGACCTTCTTCTTTGGCTTTTCAGTTTCAGTATTCTAAGGGTCTCTTCCACAAATGTCAAACCCTAATCAAGCTAAGAAGGTGCAACAACCATCAACAACAATCATGAACACTAAAAACTTCCGTGCTGTAATTTAAACCCTTTCCCTTACTCTTTTTGGTGTTCTAGGGTTTAATACTTATTCCCTATGGTAAAAATCTTGAACCAACCTATTCCCA
>JBAGKO010177187.1:0-16963 GCA_037177275.1 Acacia concinna | reverse complement strand
ACCTAGTTGACTTTTTTTCTTCCTTAATCTCTTCCAAAAAACCGATTAAATCTTATAATTAGTATCAAAAGGCACAAGTTACAACAAATAAATTTAAAAAAAAATCAAAAAAGAAGAAACAAAACGGTCAATAAGAAATAAGCTTGAAATCTTTACTTATATAAATTAAATATTTTTTCTAAATAAATTCAATATACCTACTTTCTTTTCAAACATATAAAATCCATAAATCTAGTATGAAATGATGGTTATAGCACAAAATGTCCCATATCCTCCCATTATTGGGATTTCCAAGTTTTAGTTTAATTTGTATTTTTGAATTTCAATTCCACCTCACTACTCCGGAAAAATTACCAATTCCACCAAAAACGCATAAACCTCAGGTGATCAGGTCTTTCAGCTGCTCCACTACATAAACCCTACCAAATATTTGATTTTGCGTCTTCTTCACAGTCTGCAGGGCATCAAGCTATGAACGTTTATTGCATAACCAAGCCTCAAGCCCTGGAAAATGAAACTCGTTGAAGGCGTTTTGATCTCCTTATTACTCAAGATGTTGCTTTTTATGCGCAACCTCTTGCAAATTGGTCGAAGAACTTCCCTCCGAGTAAGCTCATTTGCTACTTCATATTCTGAAAACCCTAGTTACCCATTTGCCAGTGCGTCCAGTGTTTTATCATCAACATCATTCTCGCATAGTTCGTTAATTGCTTGCCCTTTGGTTTGGTTCGCTAGTTTTCTTTTTGTACTTAGATTCCCCTTTGCCTCCAAGTCAAGCCCTCAAAGTTTTATTGATGACATTAGTTCTGATTCATTGCGAAGCTTATTAAAAAATGGCCATTGGGATGGTCCAAAAATGGCTGGTATGTTTACATCAGCATTAGCGCCCATTTGGGTGTGCAAGGTTTTAGGGAAGTTGAAGGAAGATCCGAAGCTTTCCTTGACTTTCTTCAAGTGGGCAAGAAGCCAAATTGGATTTCGCCACACCACCCAATCGTATTGCATCTTGGCTCACATTTTATTTCGTGGGAGGTTTTACAATGATGCAAGAGACATACTTAGGGAGTTAATTTTATTAAATAGAACACTGCCAGGTTATGATTTGTTTGATATGTTGTATTCGGCCAGGAATGTTTTCAGTCCAGGTTTTGGAGTATTTGATTGTTTATTTCGCGTATTAGTTGATTTGGGAATGCTGCAAGAAGCTGGTCAATGTTTTTGGAAGATGAAGAAGTTCATGGTTCTTCCAGAAGTGCGATCCTGTAATGAGCTTTTGCACAGACTTTCAAAAGCAGGCAAAGGGGAATCATCGGTTAAGTTTTTCAAGGACATGGTTGAGGCTGGTCTTTCACCTACGATTTTCACATATAATATAATGATAGGTTATTTGAGTAAAGCAGGAGATTTAGAAACCGCTAGGAATTTGTTTGAAGAAATGAAAAGGAAGGGCCTCAATCCAGACGGAGTGACATATAATACCCTCATTGATGGACATGGTAAAGCAGGCTTATTACATGAAGCAGTTAATATATTTGAGGAAATGAAACGTGTAGGATGTGAACCAGATGTGATAACCTACAATTCTCTAATCAATTGCTTCTGTAAGTTTGAAAGAATTCCTCAAGCTTTCACTTATCTGCATGAGATGAAGAAAAGGGAGTTGAAACCAAATGTTATAACTTACAGTACACTGATTGATGCATTTTGCAAGGCAGGTATGATGCTGGAAGCAATTAAATTTTTTGTTGACATGAGACGGCTTGGTCTTCTTCCCAATGAAGTTACCTATACGTCTCTGATTGATGCAAACTGTAAAATAGGTAACATGACTGAAGCATTTGCACTGGCAAATGATATATTGGAGGCTGGACTGAGCTTAAACACTGTGACTTATACCACTTTATTGGACGGTCTTTGTGAAGATGGTAAGATGGAAGAAGCAGTGGAATTATACAGGGCAATGTTAGAAGCTGGAGTGGATCTTAATATAAAAACTTATACAGCCCTTGTTCATGGATATGTCAAGGCTGAGATGCCAGAGAAAGCAATGGATATTTTAAAAGAAATGAAGAAGAAAAACATCAAATCGGATCTATTTCTCTATGGAACCATAATATGGGGCCTTTGCAAGCGGAACAGGATTGAAGAAGCAGGGGCTGTATTACATGAGTTGAAGGATTGTGGTCTAACTTCAAATAGTCATATATACACAACCCTTATGGATGCATATTTTAAGGTTGGGAAAACCACAGAGGCACTTAATCTGTTTCAAGAAATTCAGGAACGGGGCATTGAGGCAACAATTGTTACCTTTGGTGTACTAATAGATGGCTTATGCAAAAATGGATTGATCCATCAGGCAGTTAGTTACTTTGGTGACATGACAAGCTTTGGTCTGCAACCTAATATAATGATTTATACTGCTTTAATTGACAGCCTTTGTAAAAATAATTGCCTTGAAGATGCAAAAAAGTTGTTCAATGAAATGCTGGATGAGAAAATGAGTCCAGATAAAGTTATTTACACTGCTTTGATTGATGGGTACCTGAAGCATAAAAATCCGCAAGAAGCTTTGTCTTTACGGATGAAAATGGTTGAGATGGGTATGGAGTTAGATTTGATTAGTTATACTTCAATAATTTCAGGTTATTGTAACTGTGGTCTCTTACAAGAGGCAAAGTCACTGCTTGATGAGATGCTTGCAAAGAATATAAAGCCTGATGAGGTTCTTTGTATCCGTCTATTGAGAAAATATTATGAGCTAGGAAACACAAGTGATGCGCTGGCTCTGCAAGATGATTTGATTAAGAGGAGCCTGATTGCTGGACCCTTCGATGTTACAGCTTTTTCTATACACACTTGAGAGGAAGATTTTGTTTTTCTTAGTCCATTTTCCACAATAGTGACCAGAAATTAGGATTATGATGCTTGATTCCAAGGTTGAATGGCATAATTCAAATGAATATGGCACCTAATCATGAAAGGGTAATTGCTAGTTTCACTTGATGCTTCTGGAAGCTACCATGTGAGTTCTGCTTTTAAGATTTCCGTTGCAAACTTGTGTGTAATGAGACAAAAGAATGATATTCTTGTTCCTCATTATAATTCTTCACGGTGAGTGATGATAAAAAATTCTGAATTACACTCTTTATTAGGTACTTTCATTGCGAATTACAGAAGTTAGGGCCTTTTTCTTGTGTCTGTTAAGCTTCATAAAGATTTTCTATGGTTCTTGTTCCTTGTAGGAATCAACTATGGCAGAATAACAACTTATATGCTATGTGAAGGATATCAGCTACAGTAAATGATTCTTTCATCACTTAGATGTAAAAGGTATTTTATACTTTTTAAAATTTTGCAGCTTTATATATGCATGAAAATATTAGCATAGTGATCACAATTGTGTCATCACTGCAGCCATAATGGTGTTCATATGCATTTACCATAGAATTTCAGAGCAGCAAGGTTCTCTGTGTACTTATCAGTAAACATCGTTGCATGGTAAATGGTCCCTAGTTTTTTCGAGAAAACAAGGTGTTCATATGCATTTATCCATTTCTTCCCTAGTTACCCATAGAAGGACAATAATTTTCTCTACCCAACACCCACAATCCCCTTGAACTTCCTATTTCTAGCTTCCTACGTTTAAACTTTCCTCTAGCCTCCGTAGTTGATTGAGTTAGCTTAACCCTTGCAACTCCTGAGCTCTCTCTTTTTCCTTGACAAGTCCTACGTGTCACTTGCACCTTCAACCTTCTCCCTTGTTTATCTGACAGCTGAGAGTTCTTCTAGCAGGTCTGCACATCTCGGATATCTCTACAAATCTAACTGTTGGATTTATATTGTATATTGTGTTATGTTGCATATTCAGGGCTGCTAGAATTATGAATTTTTGGATTTGGAATTGATAAATACTACAAGCATACAATAGCTGGTCTAATGTAGTATTATTTATCTTGCACGGGCTCCACATAATGCTTTTATCTCATGCATAAACAGTATTTGGTTAAGAACAAAAAATGAGAACTACATTGCCAACAGGCTTGAATTGGAGGCACAGTCATATCATCGTCAATGTCGGGAAGATTACTTTTGGTGATACAAGGCAGTAGGGAAATTCAGAAGCGTGCTTGCATTCTTGGCTGAGTGCTCCTTACCTTGAGGACAAAATAGCTTTCACGGGAGCGGCAACTGATGGCAACTCAAATCCCAACGAGTGGAAGAATGCGTGACTCATCCCACACAACTCAGCCCAACAAGCTTGAGGGGTGAAAGTACAGTTGGCTGAAGCTGACACTAGATGATTTATAGAGGATATTTATTAGGCCAGTGGTCCTTATAAATAATGGTGATTCAGATTGGAGATATTCTTCCTTTTCCTTGTTTCTTTCTGCTTTTGTATATTCTGAGTGAACTTGACAAGGCAAGCAAATGGTTAATCATCTTTTGTAGTTGGGCTTTCACCCTCGTGATATGTAAAGATCAATTTCGGCTCCATCACGGACCTGACCCATCTTAACTCAAAATTCTTTTATCCTTTTTGGATTTCAGGTTTGATAGGATCTGTCATTTTGCCCCTTATTAATACACATTATTGGTCTCAGGAGAGTGATAGATTAATTTTACAAAAACTTGGACTATTTAGTGCTTCCCTTGATCTCTGTGCAATGTTTGTGACATTTTTTTAAGAAAAATCAAGTGAGGGAGTACATCTAAGGGTTATGCGTTGTAGTCACTTGGTGCTTGTTTGGTCTCATTTGTTTTAAATAATTTTACGCGGAATGAGATAAATATATAAGGTGAGTTTTACCTCATAATACACAAAAATGCTTTTGCCAGAGTTCCCCTAATGCATGCTACAGCTGACAATTTCCCCTTCCTATTTACATAAAGCATTTGCAAAAAATGTGAAAATGCTTGGGAAAGCTAATTTATACAAGAACCATGGAGACATTTGATCAGAATTAAAACGACTGATGAAGTGGAATCTGGATTGCACTTTGAACACTCAATATCATGTCCCGAACCTCTTTGAACCACACTCTGAGCAAAATTTAGAAGTTTCTCTCAGAAATGGAGCCCCACATTCATCGCAGAACTTTGCAGGACTCGATGGCTGCAATGCAATATTAAAAGTTTATCAGCAAGGAAAAAGGATAATATCAAGTTATCTCAATCATCAAAATCAATTGCTCTGCTAAACTCTCATGAAGCATTATAAATAATCCTGAGTCTTGAACTATGACAGAAGCCCAGAAGAAAGCCAGAACAACAGAAGAATTACAACGAACTGATACAACTCCAAATCTGCATTCATTAAATCAGATAAGAGCTTAAAAGATGAAGAAACACCAGTATATGCAGGCGTCCGCCAACATGGCCACTCGTGAGTGGTTGTAAGCAGGGCAACTGTTGAGATATTGTTGGTGACTGGTGAGCGTGAGAAATTTCAGGCAAGTGTGGGGAAGGACCACAGGGATGGTTGTGAGAATAGGGGCCTGCATGCTGACTCTGATGCATAGTTTGATGGTTCTGGTGAACTGGATGAAACTGAGGCTGATGTGTCAAAGATTGCATGTGATGTTTGCATGGAGTTTGCTGCTGACTAGGTGGCTGAAAAAAAAACACAGGAACAAAATAAAAATAGTACCTATAATCTGATGCATCGCCAAGATCAAAATAAGCCATGTCTTCTCGTCGGTTGAAGGGAAGATTCACATTTCACATTGAATATTAGATTGCGGTAAAAAAATGGGTGGGGGGAGGGGGGCATAAAGAATTTGATCTCAAGAGAATGTGTATGGAATTTCATTCCCCCTTACAAATGGTGAGCAATAAATTGGAGGACAAACTTGTAAGAAAAGCAAACTAACTTGTGCTTCACTTACAGAGCGAAATCCTTGAGAAGTACCCAATGCAGACGAGTTGTCAGCTCCAGGAAAACTCTGTAGAATTGAGTCACGTCAGGACCATGATGTCACTAAATAAAGTTTGGATCTCCAAAAGCCCATAAATTATAATGCAGTGACCCTCTCAATATTGTCAAGCTGTTAACATGGTTTATATAAATATCAACCATGATTATGGAGTCAAAAATAGCCAAGTGCATAAATTAATAATTAGAGCTGTGCCAGCTGAACTTCATTGTCGCGGTTCATATATAGAAATTGCTTCTTCTTTTTTTGTAATGTTTAAAGCAGTCACAGAAACTTCTCTCAGAAGTGTAAAAGGAGAATTTCATTTGCCAAAATGAACCTATTATGCTTACAGGTAGACCAGAGACATTGGGCATCATGTTTGATACTGCTCGCCTAAACTTGTGCCTTGGAGAATAAAATTTGTAGTCACGTGCAGAGATTGCAACCTCATGGCGACCTGTCAATCTCTTGAACCTGAAACAAAACAAGTCAGACTAGCGTTCACAGTTGGTAAAGTAAAGCACCATAATGCTCAACTTACCACTCAGCATCATCAACAGGCATGGTTTCTGGTTTTTCAACAATATTCAAACCATTGACTACAACAAAGCGAACACGCTTCTCTTCTTGAATTACTAGCTCTGGAAACCTTGTCCTCGTTTCCACAGAAGTTGCCAATTCTCTTCTCTTGTATGTACATGGTCCTGATGGAGAGTAGCTTGTTAAACACATCACTGAATCAAAAACTTGGGAAGAAAAATAAATAGAAGTCCATCTACATCACAATGCATTAGATTCACAAATGCCCAACTCAGTCTTATTTTAGAGGATGAGTAACAGAAGAGCGTGTCAACTTAAAGCACGTGTAAAACACCTCATTATTTTCCTAACATTTTTTTGGGGGGGAATTTATGTACCTTTCTTTGGAAATTTCTTGGCGAGTCTTCTATACAAGCCACCAGCTGCTTCTAGCGCTACCCCGATTGTCTTTTCACGGATACCATTCAAGGAAGCAAGCCGGATGTTGACATCATTTACTAAACTTTCATACATATTTGCAATATACATCAGAGGTAAAGCAAAGTTAGGATCTCCTTCATACTGGGCCTCTCTTGTCTTCCTTTTATTAAGCTTATCTTGCCCAGACTGAACCGTGTAATCAGCCTCAGAATCAGCCGCTCCAATTACACGGTGATCAATAAAATGATCCACAACAATTTGTAGAAATCTTGCCCTTGCAGATTCGATGGGGGAAACATCTAGTTTTAAGTTATGATAGAATGAGTTTGAAACAACTTCATCTTAAATGATCATATATATTTAACTCAAAGACCAACATTCCTATCCACTAAAAGAATAAATGTCCAGGAAATTGTAGTACTTTACCATCAATGGTCAAAATATCATAAGGGTCCCTTGAAGAGTCGTTGTTCTCCAGACTGGAGCGATCGTCTTCAACTTCTACATTGTGAAGAGGTAAAGAATTCCTATGGGCTTCATGCATGCAGTCCTACAAAACAAGTACAAATCATCTGTATAATTAAATTACTCGACAACCCCAAACATATACTTTATTTCTCAAGCACACCCATCAACCCGCTGCTTGAAAAATTGAATAAACTATGCACAACTGAGATAATCCATGATGAGAAGGATCAAGAAGGTGTGAATCACATAAATATGGTTAAAGAGCAGATTTTGTAGTATTTTTAGGAAAAATGAAATTTTGTATCAGCTCTGATAGAAGGATCGCATATGTATTGGACACGATAGAGTTCCCAATTTTAAGCTTTATAGTAGATAACAAAGTTCAGGGTAAAGTTTCTCCCCAAAAATAAAAATTGGCACAATGCACTTACGACGGCGCCGGTATCATTATCATTGTCCAAGCTATCTTCGGTTACAGCGTCGCGATCAACATCGGCTTCGATGTCGTCCATATCGGAGGTCCTACTTTCAACGGTGTTGAGAACGTGGAGTGGGCTCTCAATGAACGAAGTGGGAGAGTTGAGATTATAGTGCTGAACAGGAACCCTAGCGCCCATTGCCCACTGACTCGGGAAATGAAAAATTGAGACTGATGTCGAAGTCAAAAAATCAGCTAAATGCAAAACTTTCTCTCTCCTGATGATTCTCTACCTTGACTAGAAAAACTTGGTTTCTGCTAAATGAAGAAGAGTGAACACATTAAATTGAGGTATACAGTGAAGTAGAAGAAGAAAGTTGATGGAGGGAAAGGAGAAGAAACCAGAACTCAACGGCTATACAGAGAAGGAAGGGAGGAGGGAAATAACCCAAAGCTGAGACCATACCTGAGGTCTTCGGCAGGTCAAACCAGCCACCAAACCTAAGTCCGATCTAAATGCGACTTGCCAAAGCAGTGCTTTTCCGGCTTCATACCAGAATTTATTTATTTATTTCTTTGTTTTTTTTTTTGCCTGCATTTTCCCTTTATTTATTTCATTTAGTCGCAGGTTGTATTTAGATGACTTGCTTTCAATTCTTGTTAGGGCTGAATTTTTATTTTCATTTCCTAAATTTTTAGTTTCATTTTACTTTTCAAAGAAATTCTTAAAATACGCATTTCTTTCCTAATATAATTGTTTTTGTGAATAAATACTGAATGTTCTAGAAAAAGTAAAAAAACTGCTGACACAAAAAGAGTATTTATTTTAAAAAGATAAAGTCATATTAAAGCAACTAAAATTTACAAATTAGCAACCGTTAAAAGTCTAATATGAGATCTAAAGAAACTCAAGTTGTAATGACTCTAACACTAACAATAGAAAAATCAAGGGAGAATTTTGATGGGAAATTTACAATAAGGTCCTAAATAAAGGACTTTACGTCAAATAGGTCTCATAAAATCACGTATTTACAATTAAGTCTCAAGGTTGTAAATTTTCGCTGCTGGGGTTGTAAATTACAATCTCATGAGGTTGTAATTTACAACACCAACAGCGTAATAACAACTCTGGGGTTGTTATTTGGGAACTAACAGTAATAAATTCCTAAAACTTGGGACCTGACTTTAAATATGTGATTTTACGGGGCCTATTTGACATAAAGTATCTTATTTGGAACCTCATTGTAAATTTCTCAATTTTAAATAAGGAGCACTGAAGCAATTTAATGTCAAATGACCCTCAAATAATTTTAAAATATCAATAAAGGACCAAGGGTGTACAATGAAATTAATTCAAACTCTTAACATTTTATTTAAGAAAAATGGAGGGATATTTTCCAACGATCAGAGGTGGGACCCATGCTGGACCCCTGGCACTAGAGCCCCAATTGTCGGACCCCTAATTGCCAAATATTTCCCACGAATTTTTCCTTGCAAGTTTTAATATAGTTTTTTTTAAAAAAAATTGTGATTAGATCCCAACCGATAAAAAGAACAATCAAACGGTTTTTTGAAATGGCATAATTGCATTTAAGTCCTAATTGATAACTCCATAGACTTTCATAGGTTGTCATTGGCAACTCCATGTGCACATCCCACTTTTTAATCCTTACCATCCTTAAAGTGGCATTTGAAACCACTGTCACGTCTATATAACGGAACAGAGAAAATAAAATTTCGAACCATAATAAACGGATGAACAACTTTATACTGATGTATAGAGGCATATAGAATCCAGATTATACATTACTTGTACTGTTTATAAATACATGATAGAAAAGAGGAAGCAAAAACATATATAGCTGAGCTTCCTCTCTTCCCCTGCCTCTTGTAAAGCCTTCACTGAGCATCCTCATGTGCTACAGGTGCGTTGTCTTATATTTCCAGTGCTTTTGGACTACTGGTTCACTTCTATATTGTGCTTGAATCGAAGACGAGGTCAAGGCTGCTCAAACTTCCTTCGGATTGTTTGGCTTTTGAGAGGGAAGAGTTTCTTTATGGAGAGAGGGGAGGACGGTTTTGAGGGGAAGATGAGGGGGTATTTATACTTGTGATTGAGGGGTCAAAATGTAATTATTTTTTGGTCCGTAGGTGTAATTTTCCCAAAATTTATAGATCTTTTCCTCTTCTCTTGACATGTATCCTTCCACCACCTTCTCCATTATTTTGCCTTCTTTGAGAGAAAAAACGTGCAGCATGTGCCCTAAAAGGGGTATTGGCTCTATTTCATCCAATAGGTTCTCTCATACTGGCAAAAATACTGGGAAAATTCTAGAATATTCAAAATTTTCCAATATTCTCTAAAAATTTTAGGAGGCTACCATAAGAATTTTAGGCCTTTTGGACTCTAAAACTTTCAAAATAATTTTTCCTCCAAAAAGTTCATTATACACTCGATTAACTGGTTTCAACAATTTTTTGCTGATATCTCTGGACTTTTTATTGACCTCCAACTAACTCCATAAATTTTCTAAAATAATGTACTAATTTTTCCTAATCTCAATCCAGAACATTGAGGTTCCTAAATATATTATATTATCAATTTTTGGCAAAACACCCAGTCAGACAAAAATTATGAAAAATATCAAAAATTCACTAAAAATTCTCTAGACCTCCAAAAAATCATTCTGATCATTTTATACTATTATGGAGGCCTTGTAATATTTTCTAGGATTTTTAGGGGAATTTTTGGGGATCTTGAACCTGACCACATTTTAACATGAATCTTTGCAGAATTTTTCCTCCTTGCACGTAGGTCATTTCTCGTATATGACTTTAATTGTGTTGAGATCTTTCAGACCTCTACAAACTAAAACCTTTGGTTCATCCTAAATTCCTCATCTAGGCTTTGAAAAATATCATGATGTTACATTCCTCCCCTTTAAAATAAATTTTGTCCTCTAAATTTAACACATATCTTATGAGAAGAGCTTCAGGTAGCCATTTATCATCTTATCTTCTGTTTCCCATGTTACTTCTTTCTATACAGCACTTTTCCAAATCACCTTAACTAGGGTAATCGTCTTATACCTCATGCAATCCACGATCCGCTCTTATCTCATTTCAAGAGACAAGTTCCCTTTTAACTCTATATCATCATACTGTAAGGGATCTGGTAAGTACTTCTTTAACTGTGAACCCTAGAAGATATCAAGCAATTGGCTCGACTTTGGGGGCAGGTTCAGTCTGTACTCTACTAGACCTTCTTTAGAGAAAACCTAGAATGGTTGCACATACTTGGGCGTCAACTTCCTTGCCTTTGTGGATTGACTGACTCTTATAGTTGGAGAAATTCTTAAAATACATGGTCTCCAACTTTCAACTCTAGCGACCTTTATTCCCATATCGACGTAACTCCCTTGCTGACTTTAGCCGCCAGGAGTCTTTATCTCACTATTCTAATCTAGTTAGAGGTTCAATCTACTACCTTTAAACCATACAGACTCCTCTCACTGAGTTATGTCCAGTCTAAGAGAGACCCACTCTTTCTCCCATCATACCTAAACAATCCTATTTCTTTCTCATTTAATGACATAACAAGTTGAGATTTAATCAAGTTGACAATCAAGTATTCGTATAATAGTCAAGGGTACTCTCTCTATAGACAAATTGACTAATATTAGGAAACGTTCTTCCTCCTACTCATTATAGGCCTGTACATCCCATATGCAACCATATAGCATCCCAGACGTTAACCTTCTAAAGAGGTACTCTTAATGGCTTGCATCATTTCTTAGGCTTGCTTCGGTTTCCTTCGACTTCGAGAGTTGCCTATGCTCAACTGGAAGTCGACCCAGGCTCAATTTGATCTATTGCGACCAGGTCCATTGTGACCCTAAGAGCTAACTGTACTCAACCGTAAACCCTCCTTAGGGAGCTAACTACGCTCATTGGCAGACCGACCTCGAAGAGCTAACTGTGCTCAATTGCAAGCCTCTTCAAGATCCTCTATGACCCTGGCCAATTTCCCTTTCTTGAGCCATGTTCCCTCTCTGGCTACCTCAAGCCTTCAAACTGAGTTGAGGAATACTTGTCTACCACTCAGCTATCAACTAGTTAGACAATTCCCTTAAGACTAGTTACCAATCACTTAATTGTCCTGCAGCTCTCACTCAAGCTTATTGTCGTTATCATTACTACTGATTCCCATATTCATACTTATACCACTATTTTCATGGTCTTTTATTGATTGGAGTTGTACAGAGAGAGGTTTTACTCTACCATCTCTTTCCTCGTACTTTACTAAGTGTAAGGTACAATCATTTTTGCACTATTTTTGGTTACTTTCCCTCTTATTGGGGTAAGATCACTCCGCTTGCTTTGCCTCAGTTGCCTTTCCTCTTTCCTTTTAGAAGACAACTCACTCTCTCTTGAGCCATGTTAACTCTGATGTGGAGGATCACCTCCCAATCTAAGAGGTTACATCATAACCAATAGCCTCTTGACCTACCTCATACAAATCTTTGACAATGGTACTTATCTATGGGAATCCTAATCCTCTACCTTTGTTTAGTTCACGGAAGTCTATATATAGCCTAAGGCTCCCATCTTTCTTCATCTTTCTTCCTCTCAAATGATACCAGAGCGTCCCTCTGGGTTGATTAGAGCCTTTCTCTATTAGCTCTTCTATCTATCCCCTTAGCTCAACCACATCATTAGGAGCCACTATACAAGAAACTTTCGAGATAGGCTGCTCTCCTAGTACCAGATCAATGGTCCTTTCCACCTTTTATTCTGTGGCAATCCATTGATCCCCTTTATAAAGATTTCTAGAACTCGTTGACTATCAGGATTCTCTCAATCCCCTCATCAACCTCTTCTTATATTGAGAAAGACACTTGTAGCCTCAACAACCTTACATCGGGTATATCTCTTATCTGAGTCTCTGTTACAAAGTTCAGTTGTACCTCGAGGCTAGGGAATGACTCTCGCTTCAAGAGGAAATATTAAGGATCTACTATTACAGTCGAGGAGGATAGCATTGGACAACAACTAGGTCAACCAAACTATGGCATCCCTATCACAAAAAGGCATACAACTTTAATTTAGGGCAACAATGCACATACCGAACAATACATTACAACAAACTCTAACAATACAACCTCTGGCACCAGTGGGAGTGAATATTATTAAATCACATGGCAAAGCATTAACAGTAAGACCTAGTCACCCCATACATTTACATACACTATGAATGAGTGGTTGATGCTTGAGCTAACTAAAACTCTAACAAGGTAATTACACTTTCTACCTTGTTTACTCAAGCATCTTACAAGTCTCTTCCTGGGTTAGGGCATAAACTTTTCCCTATGCCTGGGGTCTTGAACCGTCAGTACTCTACGAACACTCCCTAATGCAATGTCCCTGTTTGCCACACCTGAAGCACACATACTGACACATTAGGCATTGCCTTCCTTCGTGATCTTTACCACATGTTGCATCTCGCCCTAGGCCTATTGGAGTCCAGTCCTCTACCCCTTGTCCACCTTCTCATTTTCCTCCTCCGCTGGAACTGCTTTCTTTCCTTTTCCTACTCATATTCTTAGCTCCTGCAGATGTCCCAGTTGCTACTGGCGGTACCTGCTGTAAGGGCTCACTCCTTACCTTAGAGGCTACGTTTGTCAAAGCCTGATGATTCAGGCTACTCTCAGTGATTCGGCAGACCTCTACTACTTCATTAAACCTTTCAAGCTGGTGGGGATCTACTCTCTCTTTTAGGGTTGGCTTAAGCCCTCTGATCTCTTACAGGTAAACTATCTTTCATTATTTTGATACTGTAAACATGTGGAGCATTGGGAGATAGTAACATATTTGGTGAGAAAATTGTTAAAGGTCTCGCCCTCCGCCTGTTGTAACATAAAAAACTTAGCCTCTTTGTCATCCCTCATTGACTGAGGGAAATACTTCTGATAAATTTTTTCTAAGAATAACTCCTACGTCACAAGAGCGTTCTGGGCCTGTAACACCATCTCAATGTTCTTCCACCACTAGTCACTTCTTTCTCCAGCTTGTAGATTGCCAATTGAGCCTTTTGCTCTGAAGGGCAACCCATCACCCTGAAGATCTTCTCCAGCTGGGTGACCTAGTCTTTTACTACCTAAGAGTTTGACATACCCTTAAAGATAGGAGGGTCATGCTTACATAATTTCTCTACCCACCTTTGTGTAGTCTCTAAGTCATCTACTTGCCCCTTTGGCATCACTATCTCTGGCTAAGGTTGTGGTGGAATAGGCCGTGGAGGCTCTCTTATCTCACTTACTATTGTTTGTCTTACCTGCTCTATAGCTATAGCTACTACTATGGCCTAATCTCTCTCCTGCTCTTGACGAGCCTGAGTACCTTTCATTTCATTCAACATTGCTTGCTACTCATCCAAGTAATGCATAATATCCTATAGCGAGTCAACAGGAGCTTTAGGATTCCTCCCATGTTTCACCCTTACCCTCGTAGCTCGTCTTGGCCTTGCCATCTTAACTATTACAATAGGAACATATCTTTAAGCCCATAGCACAACTTACTATCACATACATGCACCCTACATAAGCAGCAATTACAAGCATGCAACACATGCATAGCAGTCATAATTAGGCTAGTCAAACAGACAAATAGATCACATAGACAAGAGAGTAATAGGTATTTCAAAATGCTTGCTCTAATACAAAAAATGTCACATCCCACTTTTTAACCCTTACCACTCCTTAAGGTAGCCTTTGGAACCACCGTTGCGTCCGTATAACGGAATAGAGAAAATAAAATTTTGAACTATAATAAATAGATGAACAACTTTATATTGATGTACAGAGGCATAAGAATCCAGATTACACATTACTTCTACTGCTTATAAATACATGCCAGAAAACAGGAAGCAAAAACATCTATAGCTAAGCCTTCTCTCTTCCACTACCTCTTGTAAAGCCTTCACTAAGTATCCTCATGTGTTGCAGGTGCGCCGTTTTCTATTTATAGCGCTACTCGATCGTTGTTTCACTTCTTTATTTCGCTTGAATCAAAGATTGGATCGAGGCCGCTCAAACTTCCTCTAAATAGCTTGGCTTTTGAGAGGGTAGGGTTTCTTTATAGAGAGGGGGAACACAATTTGGAGGGTAAGAGGAGGGGGTATTTATATTTGTGGTTGAAGGGTTAAAGTGCAATTATTTTTGGGTTTTTAGGTGTAATTTTTTCAAAAAAATTTAGATATTTTTATCTCCTCTTGACATGTGTCCTTCCACAACCTTCTCCATTTTTCTAGCTTATTTGGGAGAAAAGCATGCAGCTTGTGCCCTAAAAGGGTACTAGCTTAGTTATATCTACAATATCTCTTGTACCAGTCAAAATATTGAGAAAATTCCAAACTCATCCAAAAATTTCCAAAATTTGCCCAAAATTCTCTAAAAATTCTAGTAGACTAACATAAAAAATTTTAGGCCTTTTGGACGTCTAGAACTCCCATAATAATTTTTTTTTCTCCGAAAGGTCCATTATACCGATGATTAATCAATTTCAGCAATTTTTGTTGATATCTTTGGACTTTTTCCTAACCTCCAACCAACTCCGTAAATTTTCTAAAATAATATACTAATTTTTTCTAATCTCAGTCTAAAACATTGAGGTCCCTAAATATATAATATTAACAATTTTTGGCCAAAAACCCGATCCGGGAAAAAAATTATGAAAAATATCAAAATTTCACTAAAAATTCCTAGACCTCCAAAAATCATTCTGATCATTTTATGCTATTTTAGATGCCCTGTAGTATTTTTAGAGGAATTTTTGAGGATCTCAAACCTGACAACATTTTGACCTGAATCTTTATAGAATTTTTCCTCTTTACATGTAGGTCTTTTCCCCGATCTGACTTCAATTGTTGTGAGATCTTTCAATCCTCTACAAACTAAGGCCCATGATTCATCCTAAATACTTCATCTAGGCTTCAAAAAATATCAGGATATTACACCAAACGTAATACATAGGACTATTAATTTTGTTTGTGCATTTTAAAGAAATTTCATTGATCAAAGATGCCAAACCAACTACTAGGTTTTTAAATTTGGAGTCACTCTTCATGAGTTATCTCAGCTTGATTCTGAAGTCAAACTTGAAAAAAAATTAAAATTAAATGCTCATTACCTAGCTTCCTTTATTAGTTATTGTTAGGATTATGTAAGATATTATTATTAGGATCTTATGTTAGAACTATATTAGGTAAGATTATGTAATTATTTATATTAGCATAGAATCAGGAAAGATTATGTAATTATATATAGTAGCATAAAATCAGGAATTAGAATCAGGTTGTTTATGATATTGTCTCCCTCCCTCTTGTATAAATACATAAGGTTTGTATATGAGAAATACAACTTTTCGATTACTTTAAGATTTTACTACATAGCCTTTTCAATTTTAGAATTCTACGTTTTCATATTTATATAGAGCAAGAGTGGAGGCGCATGAAGGGTCCTTTTGCAACACGATTTTCGGCCCCTTCTCATTTTCGTCAAGATCCAGTGGTAGTGTCCCATAATTTCATCCCTTGTCGTTTTGGTACTCTCAATCAATTGCTTAATTTCTGATTTTGTCCTTAAGAATATTTTGCAACCTACTTACATTATTCATAATTTTATTTGGCGGAGTCTCCTAATTCCACATATTCCAGTTTGGGTTTGATCCAAATATGTTTGTGATTTTTCCTCTAATTTGTGTTTGGGTTAAGATCTCTTGCAAATATTCTGAATTGTGTTTGGTTGTAGAGATTTTTTATGGAAGATTTTAAAATACAGATGACTACTGAGATTGCCCCCATTATGAAGCAAAATATTGAGCAATATTAGGAGCAACGTAGCGAATTTGCTCATATGGCACAATCATTTGATACTTCTGGTAATGTCAATCCCAATTCACTTGCCATAAGTAATTTTGTGCCTTCCTCAACAAAGTGGATCATCAATTCTAGCGCTACTGATTATATGACAGGTAACCATCATTTGTTCTCCACATTTGCACCATATGTCAACCCCTCTTCCATAACAATTGCCAATGGTTCCTCTTCTCGTATCCTTGGTTCTAGCATTGTTGACATCACCCCATCCATTTCTTTGTCTTCTGTGCTAAATGTTCCTGACATTGTGTTTAATCTTATTTC
>JBAGKO010177177.1:0-13231 GCA_037177275.1 Acacia concinna | reverse complement strand
CCGTTAGTGCCTGCCCGAGCCTATAGACTCCATTTTACGTAAAAAAAAAAAAAAAGAAACACCAGAAATGATAACAGAAATAGAAGAGGGCCTTAGTAGGGGTGTCTCGATGGGATCTAACTATAATTACTCTCAAACTTCTACAAAGCATTTGTTTAAAAGGTAATAAATTAAAGTTCATGCAACTAAACATTTCAATAAAAAAACTTGGTAGTTAATCATATACCTTTTATTTAAAATGAGAAAATTAACTAGTTAAGAAAGCCTAAAAGATACCTTAATATTGAGAGAAGTCAGAGCCAATGATGGTTAGAAAAAGCAGTGAAGAAGCATATACTGCAGCAAATACGTGACCATCAACAAACAGAATTCCGGCCGAAAGCTATTTTTAGCACTTTCCGATTTCCACGCTGGAATATCAAAAAGAAATCTCAACAATTAATAAGAAACATAAAAAAGTACAAAGAGATCAACGGGAAGCAATCTGGAATAAGGTAAAAGCTGTGAGTAGAACAGCATGGGATGAGAAAGCAACATCATTTGCTTCCATATTTAAGTATGGAAGTTTTAAGCTTTGAAATTAATTAGCATTTACATATATAGTTGGATCATATGAGGATATCCAACCTCGTCCCAACCATATTTGTGTTTGTACTGCTTGTTTTGAATATCAGATAGCACTGTGCTTGGAGAGATCCAACACCTCCAAATCAAAGTTCAATCCCACTGCACTGTAGTAGTTAGAAAAGTCAAAGGTGAGGCAAATTAAAATGGTAAAAGAAAATAGTAAGAGCATGAATGGTAAAAAGTAAGGAATAGTAAAAGTGGATATATTCTTTTATTTGAAAAGGGCTATCCCTAAGAAAGTTTGGACTTGAAAAGTGTAAAGGACTTTCATACTTCCAATAAGTGGATTTTCTGATATTTAAACTGTTTTTTTCCTATTTATGTGATGAAAGTGCTTACCACTTCAATTAATAACTTGTTGACCTTCTCCTACCATAATTTTAGATGACTTGTGGTTTGAAACCAATAGACCACAAAGGAGAAAAAAAAAACAAGAAGAAAAAATCCAACCGACAACTTCGTCAGACACATGCATGGAGGGGCACTGAATATTCCAAGAAGCCAATTTTGGTGTGAAGGATTTGGTTTATTAGTTAAGGCTTTGTTCCCAAAAAAGAAGCTCAACAAAATCAATAATGGAACTATGGTTATACCAAAACATCACCTCGCTTTTTATAGCAAAGCCTTTGTCTTTGAAGAAGAGATTGAGTCTCGAATTTCCTCGAAACTCGCCATGAACTGCAGAATGCACGTACAAATAGAAATAAGCCGTAAATGGTCAATATATATTAATAATTACATTTATTTTATCTTCAAACGTGTATAAGATGGTATATAAAAAATGATTGAATATCAATTATAGTAAATAAATGGAATAAGGGAAATGTGGAGTGGGCATACTGCAGAAGAGCACTAATGGCTTGTCTTTACATAGCTCGTCATGAGCCACATTCAACCACGCGGATTCAGCGATGATTTAAATACTTTTCCACAAAATAAATGCAATTCCACTAACTTCAATTTTTTAAATCAAAATATAAACAAATCATAACCATTAGATTTCAAATTATTGATAAGAAGTAAAACAGCTTGAAAAGTAATTTTTAATTAGGACTAAAGTTGAATTTCTTGATTTCTTCATCATTTCTTAGTTTTTATGGCTCAATTTTATTTTGAATTTATTGATAGGATTTTTATTGATTAAAAACTATCAATTTTATTATAATATAGTTGGGATGTCCAACATTGAAAACCATTGGGATGTCGAGGAGACTACCGAAATTTTTGTAAAATTTATCAACACGCTAATTAGGATAAGAAGTGTGATGATGATTGACATGCTTAATGTGATGAATGGCAAATGTAATTGAGAAGGCTGCAACCGTGGTGAGTTCATTTCATTAATTATAATTTTTTATGTTTTTATGCGAAAAACAAGGATTGCATTTGTACATTGAGAATTTTATTAATTGAAATTGTTTGTTAGCCATTGGGATTATGGAGTTAGAACTTTTTGTTCAATTGGATTGTATTTGGCAAACGAATTGAGTGATTTATAATTGATTAACTTGTTTGTGGTTTAATTGCTGTTTCATCTACTGCGCTATATATTTTTTCACTGTATTTGCTCCAAGTGTAAAGAGGCTGTTAGGGAGGAAACACATCTAATTAATATAAAAAACACAAAGTGTCTACGTTAATTATACCTTAACCAGTTTAGAAAGCCTAATTTTTTACATTTGTTGGTGACATTAACTTAGTGAGTGTTTGGTGTAACGGTTGGACAACGTTGGGTTTGTTTTTGACGTTTGGCCATGCTTGGTACAAGTTTGGGATAATTGGACTTATTTAGTATAAGAAACTTTTTTTTTTATACATTAGTATAAGTAACTTTTATGGAGAAGCAACTCAGAGAAACTTATGGAGAAGTTACCTTTGGCCATACTTATGCCTTTTCTTTTCTTTTTTTTAACTTTTTAAAATTTTATTTTTTATTTTTATGTTATAACTTACTAGTATAAATATCACACTATATTTACATGTAATATATACTCACTACAGTCTTAAATATAAGACCCAATTAACTTTTTTAGAGAATTATAAAAAAGCTAATTACATTACTTAAAGTATTAAAATTTATCATTTTTTTAAAAATATTTTATTTAACTTGTGAACTAATATATAATATAATAACACATAATATATGACATATGACATGATTCATGTCTTTTTCAATTATTTCCCATCAAAAATTATTTTCCAACATATTAACTAAACAAGTTTCATTTTTATATAAAGAAATTATGTTATCATCAATCCAAACATAAATCACATTATATAATCTTACTTTTACCTAATCTTACTTTTGTAAAATTCTGATTGCAAATATGTCACTTTTTCACCACTATTTCAAACACACCCTAGGTACTTTAAAAGCCACACTTTCAATATCGAATATGCATTAACAAATGTTGAAAGTTATACTTTCTTATATTGGTTGGAATTGACAACCGGTGTACAGAAAGTGAAGATGATTTCTTTTCGTTTTGCTTAACCTTTTTCTACAACGGTAAACAGCGAGCGTAGAGATTAATCCGTTTTCAATCATTGCAAAATGGCTTTTTATGCACTAGTGAATTAAAAAAGAATTATGCCTCCAGCCATGATTTTAGTATCTTTTATCAAAAGCAAAGTCATCAAAATGGGTCAAGCTTGTTGAGCTAGCCCATTTAAGTTTATCAAAGACGATATTTTTATGCAATAAACAAGGACAATTTTACACTGAAAAAGTTATTATTTGTAATGGTTTATTGTTGGCCCAATAGAATTAGAACTTGTGGTTTAATTGGATTGTGCACATATAGCTTGTGGTTAAATTAATTAACTTGTTTTGTGGATTAATTGCTGGATGGTTGCATTTGTTGTATTATTGTTCACTGTATTTGTTTCAAGTGTAAACATGAGAGTAGGAGAGAAACAGAACAAATTGTTAAAAAAACACACACACACACACACAAATTTTCTACATCAATTTGCGTAGAAAGCCTATTTATTTATTACAATTATTTCAAGTAACACACTAGTTACTTCGTAATATATCTTATACAAGTGATCGACTACCTTTCTCAACCTTTTGGCTAAGATCAACTGACTACCTATCTTCATAAATCCATCACAGCAAATCGATTAATGGGGAAAACCCCTGAATTTTTACAACATGCATAATATTATTGAAAGATCATGAACTACACCAAATCCTCCACAATCTCAGCCACCGGTTTATTTGAAGACTATCTGATCAACCACTTTAGGTGATAAGGTCTCTGTGTTTGAGACTTTTTTTGTCGATATATAACATAATGTTGGATTATGATCATATTGTTGTAGAATACAGAAACCTGAAAACATAAAATTATACCCCCTTCATCCCTATATATAAGATACTTTTATTTGATTGGGCTTGTACCTTTTTATAAGAAACCATTTGACTTTATCTATATAATAAATACATTTTTTTTCCTATTTTGCCCTTATTCTCTGACATCATTTATTGCACATACATTATCTTTCTTCCTTTTTTTCCATTATTAGTATTTCTCTCTCTCTTATTCATAAATAAGGGTACTTTTGGAAAAACAATCGTATTTTTTGCATATTTATTACTTTTAACTAACTTTAACTGTTTTCCCAGAATCCCACAATTCGGTTAAAAGTATCTTATATATAGGGATGGAGGGAATATCACCATTAACATCAAATTCATTCATTCCATATGTATAGGTTAGTGTATGAAAAAGATCCATACCAAAGAAATCATTAGTTTTCCTATATCTCCATAGAAGTTTGCCCAAGAATCTGAGTGTTAGAAATAATATAAGAAAATAGAGACAAGAGATGTGTATCGGGTTGGGTCGTATCTAATAGCGTAGTTCACGCATCGGTTAAAACTATTGAGTCTAACCAAGGTTTCCAAAACAGGGCACCAAAACATAAAGAAATTATGGAAGAAAAGAAGAGAAAGCATAAGAGATTTCAATTGCTCTGAGATTTCTTTTCTGATTGGTGGAGGCTCTATTTATAGAGATCTTTAGCTTACACTCCAAGTTGTAATCACTAGTAATAAATGCTGAGTGATTTCCTTATCTCTTCCTGATTGCCCATCAAGTTGTAATCACTAGCAATAAATTGTTAAGCGATCTACCAATCAGGAGAAAACCTTCCATATCTATTTTAGTTAACCTTTCTTAATTTAATTGCAATTCATTTTAGAAAATAATTGTTAGATCTTATGTGTTGATGATGACCAAAATTATTTTTTGAAAAGATAAACTTAAAGTTTTTCAGCTTTCGTGAAAATAGAGGATTGATTGCAAGGTTTGTAGTCAAACCTCGAGGTTCGGTCAAAACCTCAAGGTTTGACCAAAACTCGCTATAACAACGAGGTTTGAAGTAAAACTCGCCATAACAACGAGGTTTGCTCAAAACCTCGCTAGCAATGAGGTTTCACTACAAACCTCAAGGTTTGGTAGAAACCTTGAGGTTACAATGAAACATGCTCTAAAGTGAGGTTTGGTCCAAAACTTGCTATAACTATGAGGTTTAGCCAAACCTCGTAGTTGCAAGGAACTCATGCAAACCTTGAGGTTTTGACCAAAAGCTCAAGGTTTCAACATTTCTTCCACAACTACAAGGGTTGGATCAAAACTTGTAGTAACTTCGAGGGAAGCTTGAAAACTTGCAATATCCAACATTTTTCACAACCCTCAAGGTTTGTCCAAAACCTCAAGGTTTCAAAGTAATTTTGCACAACAACGAGGTTTTCTTGGAAACTCGCTGTTGAAGCAAGTTTTGGTTGAAAACTTGCTAGTCTTTTTAAATGAGAAACCTCGAGGTTTGAGCAAATACCATGAGGTTTGGCTGAACTCTCTGTTTTCTTAAGTTTACTTTCTAAAACCTTTAGTTATATTCTAAAACTTGTTAATTATTAAAAGAAAGGAGTTTCCTTGAGTGAATTGGTCAACTTCGATGTTTGTAAGTATGATTTCTATCTCTTAAGCTAAGATTGTTCTAAGATCTTCATTAAAACCTAATAACTCAAGGTATCTATTAAACCTTAAGAGAAGCTTAAAAGAAATTCTAAGCTTCAACCTTGAGTAAGGTAGGAAACCTTAAGGTATCTAAATTTTCTAAATATAAACCTTGAGTCTATTCAAAACCTCAAGGTAACAAACATCTTGAGAAAACCTCGAGTAAATTTCTTGAATCAAACATACACAATTTTTCTTCATATAAAACCCTTGAGTAAAGTCTTTAAATCTATAATCTCTCACAAACCTCGAGGGAGTATCAAAACCTCAAGGTTATTTCAAATTTCCTGAAAGTTAAAAATAGTGCATCGTATCATGATCTATATATTGATTCTTATATACATTATGTTCTTACCCATTCATCTCTAACTTGTTTAAAGATCTTTATTTATGAATTAGCACATATGTGAATCATCAAATTTACAAGATAAGCATTTCACATAAGAAGAAGGATTAAGTGTCAAAAGCATTTAATGATTGGTGTGAATTAAGTAAAAACTCACACGAAGTATTTTCTCTCAACACAACGGATACTTTATCATACTCAGAAAGGAAAATCTTTGTATCTCTCTAACGAATACATTCAAGATGAGTGAAGCTTCACCAACGGAAACTTAACTACTCACAACGGATTCATAATCTTTCTCAACGGCTATTAACTACACGGACATTATAAATAGCCAGAACATTTAAGAAGTTACCAATAGAGAGCATTGAAATCAATTGAGATGTTGTTGTATTGATTGTGTCTTAAATTTATTCTTTGAGCTTCAATGTTTATTCTTATCTACTCTTAAAGAGAGTCTTGCATCAAATTCTCTTCTTCTTGCTAAGTTTAGCTCAAGGTATAGGGACCTTGAGTTGGAGCTCGAATTACACACTATAAGGGGGAGTGTCTCTTGAGTGGTTGTGTAAGTGAGCTTGTACTAAGGCGCCAAGAGTCCATTGGAATCGTGGAAGATAGTAGAAGCTCGGAGGGACTTCGAGTAACTAGACGTAGGTTGTGGAGTTAGACCAAACTAGAATAAGTTGTGGTATTGGTTGAGTAATTTTCTTTCATTTAGCTTCATTCAATTTTTACATACGTTTTTAATTTAGAAAAATAATTTTATCATCAACCAATTCCACCCCTCTTGAGTGAAGGTTTGCTCTAACATTTTGTGTCAGAGCCAAGTTCTTCTTAGTATTGTAGCTTTAACAACCTAGAAGAAAAAGATCTAGTGGCAAACCTAGGTGATAGCATTCTGCTTGATGGAGCTTCAATTACAAGACCATGAGGCTTCAACAAAGAACATTACACTTTCTGGAAAGCAAAGTTTGAAGTGTTCATGATGGAAACATAATACAGGTTCTAGAAAGTGATTCAAGATGAAAACTATGTTCCAATGAAACATGAAGGAGACAAGATGGTGAAGAAAACGGCAACTGAATTTGACAAAAATGAAAGAAGGCTTGTGACTCTCGAAAGCAAAGCCATCCTCATGATTCAAAGTGCTCTTATTGAAAAAGAGTACTTTCGAATAGGCAATTTGTTAGAAATTGCACATGAAGGAACTACAACAATTAAAAAAATAGAATTAATACTCTCACTGCAGAGTATGATTTATTAAGAATGAAGATTGGAGAGAGCATTACTGAATTTGAGCTCAAATATACTCATATTATCAACGAGCTAGCAGCTCTTGGCAAAACTTATAAGCAAGGAGTTCAAGTGAGAAAAATTCTAAATATTCTCACAAGTGGTTGGGAGCCAAAGTCACTGCTATTAAGGAAGCTTGAGGTCTATCCATGCAATTAGTAGCTACTCTATTTGGTAGCTTATCAAAGTATAAAGGAAAACAGAAGTTCAAGAAGGAACTATTAGATTTGGATGAGAAAAAGAAGGGTCTGGCCCTTTATGTCATCAGAGAAAATGAAGTAGAAGAAGATGACAAGATAGATGATGAATAAATGGGAATGATAGTAAGAAGATTCAAGAAATTCTATCGAAAGGGACAAGGTTTCAAGAAGTTTCAGAAGGGAGGATCAAGCAATAGAAGAGACAAAGACTCTATCATATGTTACGGATGCAAAAAGCATGGACACATAAAAGCTGGATGTCTAACTTTGTCTCAAGACAAGAAGAAAAACAAATATGAGAGAAGGAAAGCATATATCTCATCGATATGGGGAGATAGTTCGTCAGAAGATGAGAGTGAAGCTGAAGAAGAAGCTAATATATGTTTAGTAGCTCAAAAAGAAGAGTCTAAGATAGAAAAGGTAACTTCAAAACTCACTTTTGATTAACTTTAATATGAGTATAATGCCTTATATGTTGAATTTGTGAAAATTGTGAAAGAGCTAGTAAACATAAAAAAGAAGGTAAAACTTTATGGGAATAGCATTCATTCTCCTTGTACTAACTGTCTATAGTTAGAAAAGAAGAATGAGGATTTAACAAAAACAATTAAAAAATTTACTAGAGGAAGTGAAATGCTTAAAGTTATTTTGAATTCTCATAAAGTAACTAGGGATAGATCTGGAAGAGATATGTGCCTAGTGATGATAACAAAGAAGGGAAAAAGAGGTAAGGAGGAAAAACGTATTTGAAATACTTTCAAAAACTAATTTTGTTTCAAATCCATTTGCCTTCTGTAATTATTGTAATCAGAAAGGGCATTATACCCGTCTTGTTGTTTAAAGAAAGATGGCATGATTAGTATTCCCAAGGGTGTATATATTCCTAAAAACTCTCTAACTAAACATAAAGGACTCGAAAGAACTTGGGTACTTAAGAAGTGAGTATTATCTTGTAGGTATGTCTAAGAGCTTCTAAGGGAAACAAATAGTATATTGATAGTGGATGCTCACAACATATAACTGGTGACAAGAGCAAACACTACAGAAAAAAATGGCACTTTTGTAGTGGTTTATTTGCAGCAGTCAAATAAAACTACTACAAAATGCAACATTTGTAGCGGTTTTAACAAAAACTACTAAAAATTTGCAACACTTAACTGACAAGGGTTACATGGTCAACATTTGTAGTGGTTTAAAGTCAAAAACTGCTACAAATTTATGCACCAACTTAGTGCCATATGGCTCGACATTTGTCGCAGTTAATTTGTAGTGGTTTCTATGAACATAACCGCTACAAATGTTTAGTATGTGCATTTTGTAGGGGTTTTTAAGTAAAAACCGCTACAAAATAAGAAGAGTTGAACATTTGTAGTAGTTTTTGGAACCGTTACAAATTTTGCGTGAAAGTCGAGGACGCTTTTGCAGTTTGTAGCAAATGTAGCACATTTTCACCTATAAACAGCCCCCTCCCCTCCATTTCTCCATGCGTTTTAATAATTTCTTGCTTTGAAAGTAACTTCTAGAGATTTTCTACAGTTCTGAAGCGTTGTCCAAATCTAGTTACAGTTCTTCAGTTCAAGTTAATTTTTTTGTTTCATTTCTTTACTTTGTTTGCTATTTATATTTATTTATTTATTTATAACTTTATTTGTTATTTTTATTTCTTTTATTTTTTTATATGATAATTAAATTTTAAATTTTCTTATAATAATATTTTTATTTCATTTGTTTAGTTTGTATTGTATTTGAATTTATTTTTTATATATATTTTATTTCTTCTTGCGTTTTTATTTGTTTTTTGCTTTTAATTTTTGTTATAATTGTACTTGTATTTCATTTATTTACAATTTAATTTGTTATATTGTATTTTTTTGTTATAATTATAGTTTTATTTCATTTATTTATAATTTAATTTTTTATATTGTATTTCTTTTTTTTGTTATGTTTTATTTCATTTTGTTATAATTATAGTTTTATTTCGTTTGTTTAGTTTGCATTCTATTTCTATTTATTTCTTCCTATTTTTTATTTCTATTTTTTTCCATGTATTTTTTTATTTTTTATTTCATTTCTTGTTTTTATTTGTTGTTTTTTTAATTTTTATTGTAATTATATTTTTATTTCTTTTAATTATTATTTAATCTATTATATAGTATTCCATTTTTTTATTTACTATGTGTTTTGAATTTTTTCTATAATTATAGTACTATTTTATTTCATTATAATTTAATTTATAATATTTTATTTAATTTATTTAATTTACTCTTTGTTTTTAATTTTTGTTATAAGTATACTTTTATATCATTCCTTTATAATTTAATTTGTGACAGATCAATATTTAATATTTTTTAATTATTTTTTAAAATTATTGATTTTGATATAATTATAACTGTAATTGATTTCTTTTGTTTGTATTCTATTTATGGCTATTTGGTTATAAATTCTTTATAGAGTTTATTTCATTTATATTTATATTTTTATTCTTTTATAATTTTTTTATTTTATTTCAGGTACCGGTATGTCTTCACAGTGGGAAAGAAAGCAGCCGATGGAGGAGAGACTGAGATGACCACTGAGGGGTAGAAGCAGTTGGGGGAGATAACATCTGAAACCTAGTGTGCCTCCACCTATGCCTATAGAACAAGTCACCACACGGGTGGCTCCAGAGACGACTACCTCACATATGACTGGACTGGTGCCATCATACCTTCCTTTTATACCATTTACCTTACCATATTAGAGCTATTGGAATCACTAGTTATGACTTAAAGTTAGAAAAAACAAGGGATAATTTTTTTTTTCTTTTCTTGGGTTACTATTCATCCAACCCTTAAATTTAATCAAATTTGAAAAATCATAACTAATTCTAGAAAAATTGAAATGAGGTGATTTCAAGCTCGTTAGAAAGCTCTTTCATTGCTCTTTAAGGGAAAAATAATCTCATTCAATGATAGCATAGTGCACAAGCCCTCAAAGATGTACTATTCATATGGTCATTTTGGCCCTATTTATTTGGTCATTTTTCTACTTTCCATGATTTTTGGCTCAACTTTGGAAAGGCATAACTTTCTCTACAAAACTTCAAATGACATGTTCTACCACTCCATTTGTAGCTAAAAATATCCTATATTAGCATGTAAAAGCCCATGGTCAAACTCAACCATTTGCTTAAAATATAGCTAGCCCAATTTTCACCCTCAATTAGCTAAAACTCAAGTGCCAAGATACCATAATCACAATGCCATGCTATTTTCCCTTTTCCTCTCAACATACATGCATCATCATAGCATTTCCAATCACATGGAACTATCATCACATCATCTCATTCATAGTAGCATACATCTTAGTGTTCAATATATTCAGAATCCATATATATACAATCATCCAGAAGCATTACAGGAGACAAATTAAATATGCTCAATCTTTTTATTTTCCTTGACTCTCGATGTTCCTTTACCTGCATTGTGGAGAGGGTAAGGTTTCTGGGAAAACCTCAGTAGCAAAACTATAATTAGTAACAATATAATGCAATGCAAGTCATGTAATATGCAATGCTCATACTACTCATATAGTGCCCTCTCTTGACACTCTCCCTCTATAGGGAGCATGCACATGACTCTACCTCTATGATATAGCCAAGGCATATAAATAGGGAGTCATACATCTCATACATGATAGCTCAACCAAACACAATAAAATAAGCAATAACATATAGCAAACAAGTAAGGCAATTATAAGTTAAGGTTAGAAGTTCTAGCTACCAGTTACTTCAGGACAATGTAAGTGCTTTCCTTCGCTTTTGGTTATACTAGGACACTCCTCTAAAATGCCTAAACATAACACATTGTAAAGGCATTAATGTATGCTGCTACTACTAGACTGGAGATCCATCCCTTAATAATATTTAGGGTCTGAGCTATACTTATCCTTTAATCAATTTCAAAGACCAATCCTACACAATTTTTGCCTCTAAATCCATCCAAAATATCCATTTTATCAAAATTACATCCCACCCCTAGCAAATACTCATGGCCGAACATCCCTCTCTTATGGGGTCCTTGGAGATTTCATCAATTCAACATTTCACATGTGTTCTTACAACCTTTTCTCAAGTAAAACAATGTCTTGAATACAATGGAACCATCAAACCAATGAAATTCAAACCACATCACCACCTTAGGGGCTTGGCCAAACCACACACACTATACACAAGGCAAGATTTCAATCCAATTCAAGCTCACACACTATATTCTAGCCTTTTCCAACCTTTTAAAACATAAAAAAAAATCAAATCCTCTTCCTCCTATGTTGGCCAAACCATGGAGAAGAGGATATAGGCTAGAACATACCTCAATCAGTGGATCGATCGGTGTAGCTTGTTTCGCCTTGAAATTACAAGTTGGTTGGCTGAGTTTCCAGTTCGCCAAAGGATCCCCAGGGTTGCCAAATTTTTTGCCAAAATGAAGGGGAATGGGTCTTATTTATAGAGGAGGTGTAATGGCATTTTTTGTAATTATTAAGAAGTTCATTTTCCATGTGTTCACACTTGAACATCACCTCTTCTTGCCATGTGTCCATCATAGGCTGAGTTTTGGCTTATTTCTTAAGCCAAAACTGGCGCACACTTCAGCTAGGCTAGGGGATCTCTCCTAGTCCAGTTTCTTCCGACAGTGTTTCCCGTAACAACTAAAATATCTCAAAAATTCCACAAAATTATATATTCATCAGAAAATTCCCAAAATTTTCCTAAAAAATATCTAAATATCACAGGAGGCTACCATAAAAATTTTAAAACTTTTGACATCTGGAACTCCTAAAATATATTTTTCTTTGAAGTCCTTTATACTGGTGATAAACCAATTTCCATAATTTTTAATAACTCTTCCTAACTTCTTTTTGAACTCCAATAAATTTTATAATCCTTTTAAAATATAATACTAATTTTCCCCAATCCCAATTCAGAACATTGAGGCCTTTAGATATATGATATAATTAATTTTTGGCCAAAAATTGGTATGACCTCTAAAAATCATTTTGATTGTCCCATACTATTATGGATGCTCTGTAATATTTTTTGAGATTTTTATGGGAATTTTCGGGACTTCTAGACCTAATTGCATTTTGACATGAAACTTTTGCGAAATTCTTACTTTTTGCACATAGGTCCTTCCCTGAATTTCACTTTAAAATTTGTGAGATCTCTCAATCCTCTACAGGCTAAGGCCATCTATTCATCCCGATTACCCCATTTAGGCCTAAAAAATATCAGAGTACGACACTCGGTCTACCCCAAATACCTTATCTAGGCCTAAAAATTTTCAGGATGTTATAGGAGGTTCCAGATATCAGCGTCGATGACTACATGAAGGATGAGGAGGTGGTATTCCCCAACATGCCTCCTGTGAGAGATATGAAACACTTCCTGGGTGAGAAAGAAGAGAGTGACCAGAATCACTCTTCACTGTTGTCTTCACGACAAACAGGGTTTACGACCATTAATACAAGTTGTAATGGCAAGATTTTGTGTCCATGTCCAAAATGCAAATTTAAGAAGTAGCATACATTAGAAGTTGTTAGACAACATTTACATGATAAGCCTTTTCCTCAAGAATATATGTTTTGGGGAACTCATGGTGAAAAGCCCAATATGATCTATGAAGATATTCATGTAAGTTTACAAGCAGGAGTACATGTGCAATATGACGATGCTGTTAATTACGTTGTTCATGATGCATTTG
>JBAGKO010177137.1:0-16973 GCA_037177275.1 Acacia concinna | reverse complement strand
ACGATAGGTTGCCTCTATACTACATTTAGGTGCAATCTTCTGACAAATCGAAACAGGCGACAGTTTCGGTCCGATCACCTAGCTTCATGGGAAATTCTCCCAGGCTTGACTCTGCTTCAAAATGCACAACTTCATTAAACTTCTCAAGTCGTGACCTCACAGGTCCAAGTCGCGAACTTAGGTGGCAGATCACTATTCTTTATTTGTTTTGGCCTTCAAGCTCCAATGTCTCCAGCCTTGCTCGATCTTGGGCTCCAATTTCTCCTTTGATTTCCTGAAAAGATCATCACAAAGAGGCTTTGCCAAGGCAAGTGAAAAATAACATAAATGAGATAAAATAATTCTATTTTTACCCCTAAATTAGCAAAATGCAATGTATGAAACATGTAATCCCAAAACTATAAGTACAATGCAAATTGAGGGTAAATGTGTGCAATTTAATTATAAAACACCTAAAAAGAACCATATAAATATCGTGTCATATCAGTGCTCTAATTATGGAAAGAATGAGGAGGAAAAGGGATATGACAAAATGGATGAATCTGGAATTGATTGTGTGATGATGGAGACAAGAGGTAGTGGACAAAGGTATGGAGATATGGAGATGCATGTGATGATCAATGATGATGGCGAAGGTGCAATGAAGGTGTCTAATAATGATAAATGATGGCGTCCCCCCTTTTTCTAACACGTCTCTTATCTTTTGTCTGTCATTCAACTAGGTCAGGATTTCCTCTCATGGGTCGGTCTTAGGCATTGGTTCTTGAGCTCCACTTTAATTGGTATCCATATGCCCTTAAGAGTCTTTCTCAAAATTCCCATAATGTCCCTTCTAGTAACAATTAATCTTTTGCAATTAAATTCCTCATTACTCTTCACCATAATTTCTCCCAAGTCTTTCCTACAATAAAACCAAATAAATTGTAATACCAAATATCTTAAAATAAAATGCTAAGAAGAAATGGTAAATATGCCCTTTTTAGCTAACATTCATTTTTCCAAATTAATTCTACATAATTCCAAATTTTTTATTTAAATGCACTTTACACACAATTAAATCAACAAAAACTCCCCAAATTTCATGGAATTATGTGGTAAAAATATGTATTATCAATAATAGTAAAAAAGCAACCAATTTCAATAATCTAATCCAAGATAGAATATACAAAGCAACCAAAAGTAGTTGCACAACCTTATCCTCAAACACCAATCAAATTCAAGCTTATTTCACCACAATTTCAAAAATTTCTCAAAGTCAAACCTTTCACATCACTAAGTATGTGTAGATTTGCATGATAACAAATCAACAAAGGTAGAATTTTGTGAAATTTCTACTTTGCAATTCCCTAAACGAATCTTATTAGTTTATAACAATAGTGAATTTATAAGTTTATAATATTAGTAAATTGCATTTTCTAGAAGTGAGTATTGAGTATGATATAAACTTAATGAATTCTCTCCTTTTCTTAGTCACATAAAAGTTCATGATAATCAATCATGTAGTTGTAAAAATGCAATAGGTGAATGCTATAAAGTTAGAAAATTTCTATGTTGCAACCAAATATAATACCACTCAATTCTTAAGAAAATCAGAGCAGATACTAAGTAAGTCAATCAATATTTTAAGGTGTTAAAGAGGATAATTTTTAGTGCATCATAAGGCATCAGGCAAGTCCTCAGATAAGACTAGAACCAAGCAAACTAAAAAAGACAGAGCTTTCATATATGCTCAAAGCATTCATTATTATCCAAGACATGAACTTTATTAAGACTAGGTTGGAATTTAACCCCAATGTAAACAAAAATCTAACACAATAGCAAAGAAAATCAAGAAAAAAAATTAAAACCTACCTCAAATAAAGGCAATGAAAGCAAAGTAGAACAGGGAAGAGTGTTGAGAGATGTCAGAGAGCAACAACCCATAACTGCTGTAAACCAAGAGTGATAAGCTAAGGATGAGATGGTAGAAGAATTTAACATAGACAGGGAGTAATGTTGCTGGTTATTAGATTTGTGAGGTTTGAAGGTGATAGAGAAACATGTATGAACTAGTGAGGGCTGAAGGTGGAAGATGAAAGAAAAGCAAGATGAGAAGATTTGGTCTAGTTTGGTAGAGGCTGAGAGAAGGATGAAGGAAGATGGAAAGGGTGAGGATTCTTGGGTTGTTGAAGGTTGAGATCTGAGAAGCAATGTGTTAAGGCTACAATGGAGTAAGATTGGGTTTGGTTTAGAGTAAAGAAGAATAGAGGAAGAAGGCTGAGTGAAAGAAAACAGAGATGGACTTTAAGAATAGTGAACTAGTTGATGATGAAAGGAAATGATAGAAGTAGATATGAGATGGTGAGTGACTACTAGCCTTTTAAATAAGAACTTAGGATAAGATGATGGTGTGGTTGAATAAAAAAGGAGAGTGATGATGATGATGGAGTTTGGGGTGAGTGGGAGATCTAGAGGTGTGTTCTAAGATAAAAGGAGAGGTGATGGATCTGGAGAAAAAGTGAAGGAAAATCTAAGAGCAAGAGGACGGAGGTGGTGAGTTTAGATTTGGAAGGGATTGCTGAAACCCTTGTTTTGATGATAACAAAAGACATAGGCAAAGGTTTATTAGATATCAAGAAGCTTGCCAAAGGTTTTCCAATTTATTTTATCACAATCACTCGAGTGTCACTCTAGTGATAATTTTCACAAAAACTTTCTAGTCTTGATCATAGATCAGTTCAAGCAATAAGTTATAAATCATTATATTTTTATAATGTGATTCAAAGTGCATTGCTATAGTTTTCCAAAATTACTTGCACATCACTCAAAGGGAAGTAGAAGTGATTCTCAGAATCACTCGAGTGCCACTCGAGTGATCTTTAAGATCACTTCCAGTGCCACTCGAGTGATCATAAAATTTTTCATCACTTTCAAAACACTCGAGTGATCCTTAGAGTGATCAATACAAATCACTTCCAGTGCCACTCGAGTGATCCCAAAATTTTCAATCACTTTCAAATCACTCGAGTGATTCTCAGAGTGATCAGTACAAATCACTTCCAATGCTACTCGAGTGATCCTCGAAGTGATCAGTGCAAATCACTTCCAGTGCCACTCTAGTGATCTCAAAATTTTCAATCACTTTCAAAGCACTCGAGTGATGTTAGGAGTGATCAGTTCACAGCACTTCAAGTGACTCTCGAGTGATATGTTATTCTATTTTTATCCTTCATCTTCATTTTGAATGAGAATTATTCTAAGTATTGATATCTTAGTTAAATTCTATCCCTAAATTAATTGTGCATCTCATTGGTTATATTTTATCATTGAAGCCTTATTTCATCACCTCCAATGTGATTAAATATCTTGTGATTTTGATGCTTAACTTTAAACTTCTAAATATGAAGATCACTAGAGTGACACTCGAGTGATATGGTGTTGAAAAACAAAGCATCAAATATCTTATTCAAAATCAAGTGTTGCAATTGTTTTAATTCTAGTGAACTCAAGTTTTCTACTAATATATCTTTGTCTAAGTGTTTGTTCATCACAACATCATCATCAAGAATCAAAATGACCATCTCATCAAATCCCTCATTATCTTAATTTCTCATCCCAACAATATTAGAAGTCTATGCTTCCTCTTTGAAACCTCAATAGCTAATTCAATAGCTTTTTTACATGCATTTAAACTTTGCAAAAGTTGTTCTTAATGTTGATTGACTAATTGTAAAGCTATACCCAATGGTAGATTGTTGGCTCCAAAATAGTAATGTTGAAAGTTATAAAGTAGTATCTTCAAATTGGGTGTGGCCAAGTTTCTTTAGTAGAAAAATTAACAGATGGTTTATCAAGAGACAACAAATTTAAAAATTACAATAATCTCATATTATTATGATTAGTTGGTGTTGCCTTCAAGACACATATGCCTTCTTCTACTTTGTACCCTCAATTGGAACCTCTAATGGAAAGGATTCAATAAACTCATTATGAATTTGTTTAGTGAATTCCTTATGCTCAACTTTTTCAACTATATCAACTAAGAAGCAATGTTTAACCTCATTGGGAGGCTTGACTAGCTTGTTCATGTTAAAATTTATATGCTCATCTTCAACTTGTATGGTAATTTCACTCTTTTCAACATCAACAAGGGTTCTAGAAGTGGCTAGAAATGACTATCCAAAGATTAAGGGAATGTTCCAATCAACTTCACAATCTAAGATAATAAAATCTATTAGAAAGATGAATTTATCCACTTTGACTATATCATCTTTGATGATCCCTCTTGGTTGAGAAGAAGCTAAATATGCAAAGAGAAGTATAACAGTAATGAGCCTTGGCTTTCCCAAACCTAATTGGTTGAAAACAATAAGGGGCATCAAATTCATACTTGTACCCAAGTACAAAAGAGCATTACCATTAAATTTAGTTCCAATATTGCAAGTGATGTAGAAACTCCTTGTATCCTTAAGCTTAGGTGGAAACTTCCTTTGGATCACTGCACTACAATCTTCAGTTAAGGCCATAGTCTCAAATTCATTAAATAACCTCTTAGACAAAACATGTTTGAGGAATTTAACATTTTTGGGCATGCTTTCTAAAGCTTTAGCTAAAGGAATGTTCATATGAAGTTGCTTGAACATGTTCACAAACTTCTTGAATTGAGCATCTTCCTCATTCTTCTTAAACTTTTAAGGAAAAGGTAACAGAGGTATTAGAGTAGGAGTGTAGGTCTTTCTTTTCTTCTCATCACTCTTCTCTTGATCCCCTTTCTTGCCTTAAATCATATTGTCTAGGCTTTCTTCATTTTTAACTTCTGGTTATAATATTTTGTTTAACCTAAAAACCAATTAAATTTCTAGATTATGAGCTAACCTAGGTCATATCCACTATAGGCTATCTATCACACTTTTTAGTTAATTTTCCTAAGTCTTTTCTATTATATTGCTAGGCTAATTAATTATCAAGTTAAATCACCAATTCATATTGCATTATGATCACTAAGAATTTCTAATAAAGCTACTGGAAATTTGGAACTCACAAACATTAAATTTAGAAATCACTCTCATGAATTCAATATACAACAATCCAATCAACCGAATTCACTCCAATTCCTAGTTATTCTTCATACATCTTAGCTTCTGGTTATCCTTGCTCAATTAACATCATTTAATCCATTAAACTCATGCATATTCAGTGTTGAATAGAGAGAATCATGAAGTAATTTGATTTTTCACAACTACAATTAACCAATTGAGCATTAATTCATTCATCCATGGCATTCAGACACCTAGACCTAGGAGAAATCAGTCATGAATTACTCTTAATACAAATCAAGTCCATTACAACGTGTTTCAAACATGAATAGAATATAATCATCCTCTGTCATCACAGTCCGAATGAAAAATGCATGAGTTAGAGGAGGGAAATTCAATGATTAAATTTCTACAAGACATTATAGGAGCTCAAACGATGGCTAAGACGTATGAAAAATGAAGAATCTAGCTTTGGATCATTGGAGAAATAGAGAACTCACGTTGCTGGAGCTAGCTGTAATCTAACATTCTGCTAAACTTGATCTCTTTACTCATGTGATCTCAAGCTCTCAAACTAGCTCTAATCCCTTCCTCTCTCTCTCTCTCATGACTTGATCTGGGCAAAGAAATTGGAGAAGAATGGCTTGAATCACACTAAAAACAGAATTTAAATGACAGGTCATTGGAGCTCTTAAGAGTCACGAATCGAGTGAAGAAGACGTGACTTGGATCTGGCTCTTCACGTGGATATAGCTGTTGTAGATCCAATGGTAAGCATCTAGTCACGATAATAATCACAGATGTCAATGATATGCTCTTCTTTAAGTGAAACGATGCATTTCACTTTGTGGCTGAGATCAATTCATGAGTCAACTCGATCAACAACCCATGATGTCTCCTCATTTGACTTTGATTCTAAAGTCTTTATTTCCACTTTGACCTCGGAATAATTACCAGGACTGACCCCGCGTCTCCTTTTCTTTATAGTTGTTGCTTTTACTTTTTTCTTCTTTGTAGCTAGGTCCTTTTTATTTTACAGAAATGCCCCTTTGACCTTTTTAACCTTTTTTGATTCAGTCCCTCTTCATTTTTCTCCCATTTTCTCCTGAAATAGCTCAAATAACATGTAATACCATATTTTCTAAAATCAAATACTAGGAGAAAATGACAATTATGCTCTTGTAAACCATTATTTCATGTTTCCCACATTACTTCCAAATAATCTCAATTTATCCAATGAAATGCAATTTAATCATGATAAACCCAATGAAAGCTCTCCAAAATGCATGGAATTAAGTGGTAAAAATGTGGTTTATCAACTTCCATAACCACTTGGTCATTCTTCTTGGGACTTGGGTTACTTCCTACTAGATGCATCTGATAACATGTGCTATTTCTCAAGCTAATGGCATGGTATTCCACATTTCTCTTTTGTTTAGGATTGTAGATAGTATTACTAGGAAGACTATTTATAGACATTGCTTTTATTTGTAATGCTATTTACTCTACTTAAACTTCAATATTTTTCATAATAGTATCATGAAGAAAGAGTGGCCTTCGTCTCAATCCTTTGAGATTCCAACTTAACCAATATTTAGGTTAGCATCTTGTATGTGTTAGACTCCTTTTCCTTTACAGAAACTTGACTTAATTGCATTTGAAAACTAGGTGAAGGAATAGGCTTGATACCGAAGGATGGAGGTTGATTCAATTTTTGCCCTTAATTTCATGAGAAATTTGGATGATTCCTCCATCCGAGATTGTATGTTTGATAACTTTTGCATTTGATATTCTAACACATCAAACTGCTTGTTCAATGCGGACAAAATTGTTTCTATATATAGAGAAGACTCCTCCTTAGGAGCCGGTATGGCTTGGGTAGTCCTTCTGTCAGTGCCTTGGCTATTGTTTGTAAACCATTGATCCAACAATCTAATCACTTCATTAACATGAACATTCCAGTATTCCCCATTAGTCATAAAGTCAACCATTGCCTTAGATTGAGGATTAAAGTGACTACAAAAAATTTTGACTGTAATCCATTTGTCCACCCTATGATTTGGGAATTATTTCATCAACATCTTATATCTTTTCCAAGGGGCATATAGATGTTCATATGAATACTGCTAAAAATTGAGAAACTCATCTCTAGCTTCTACAGATTTGTCATCAAAAAAGAAGAAAGCTCAGAACTTTGCTTTAAGCTCATTCCATAAATTGATAGACCCTTTGGGAATGTTTTTGAACCAATCCTTAGCCTTTCCTTGCAAGGAAAGTAGGAATAACCTTAGCCTCAAAATATCTTAGGGAACTCTATTTTACCTAAAAGAGTCATACACCTCCAAGAAATACATAATATGCTTGTTGTCATCTTCATTGTAAAGCCCATGAAACACCCCATGCAATTGAAGCATTGTGATCATAACTAGCATGATATCAAAGGTATGAGCTTACATTTCTGGCATCCAAATGCAAGATTGAGAACCTTGCATATTCTGGCTAGCAAAATATTGACCATAGCTCTATCATATTCATCATTTGCTATGGTTGAAGATTTAGTTTCAATTTCATCTTCAACAAGATGTACTTCCTCAAGTACAACTACTAATCCGTTCAGAGGCAAGTATTAATGAACCAAGATAGTACCTAAAAGAGAAACTACCAAGCAAGTAAAACAAAAATCAATAAGAAAAATGGAAAAAGTATGATTAATTACAAGCTTAATCAAAATTTATCAGCACGAGCCTAGGGTTGACCAAAGGACTTGTTAAACAAGATCCCTGGCAATGGTGTCAAAAATTTGTTTGTCATTTAGCTTACTGCAAGTGTACGAGTCATAAGTAGTATAAAATATTATCGTTACCATAAGGATTTTGAAAACAAGTTGATCAAACAATAGGCTAGAGCATCCAATTAAGTTAAGCCAAGCAATTTTGGGTAAGAAAGTGAATTTTGAAAACTATTTGTAAAACGAAAGATTGATAAGAATAAATGATTTTCTACTTTCAAGGAAATCAAAATTCTAGGATCACTTCTCTCCTATGTACTTCATAAGACCAATTAAGTCCTCCTTAACTAGCTTTAATCAAACATCAAGCATTTGTCTAAGATTCACAAATATTGGAAAGGCTTTCTCAGGTAAAAACCAACATCTATTTTTAAAGAACTGATTCAATATCTTGCAACAAGTTAGTGAATATATTCATTAAGACCCAATCTTAAATAGCAATAATAGGTCAAAAGGTAAATCTCTTTTCTACTAACATAATTCATTCAAACATGAAATTCAAGACTAGCACAATTTTACAATAGTTCTTCAAGCAGAATAATTTCTCTCAAGCTTCATCTCACGCAATAAATCAACCAAGTGGTGATAAAGCACTTAGAGGCATTAGGTACACAATAAAATAAACATATAATACTTAGTTAGCTACTCATGTCCTAGAAGAGTACAAAGTCTTAATCCAAATATATGTTTAAATTAATCCTAGAAGAGAAATGCTTAGCTATGCATGTCCAAATGTGCAAAAAAACTAAGCATGATACTTGAATACATCAAAACTAAATAGAAAAGAGGCAAAAAAGCAATGGAACCAAGGTAGAAATGGAAAGATCCCTCTTGAATCCACCACAAAAGCTCTAAGACCCTCTTAGGGATCTTTTCTAAGGTGCATCCTTTATCTCAGCCTACTTGTATGCAGAATGAGCTATTTTTGGTGCATTCCATTCATTTAAATCCTACAAAATTAGCTTCAACAAGTAAAATGCGTAACTATACTTTTCCATGTCTACACTAAGTCAGGTGCCGAGGCACATTACATAGTAGCTATGCTTTCTCAGTTGTGTTAGTGATTAGAACAAAGTGTTGAAGGACATTACATAGTGGTTGTGCTTCCTCAGTTACTTTAGTGATCATAACAAAATGCTAAGGCATGTGATGCAGGTGATCTCTTTGGACTTTAGTTGGTTCTTTGTATCCTTCATTGGCCTTCTTTCAGCTCTGGTATTTTCTCCACATCTTCTTACATAAAAGAGATAGAGCTTATTAATTCTTCATTTCTTTTAATGTGGCATAAATAATGAGGTTGAATGCAATAATCTATACAACATTGACTTGCACATTTTCTTCTAAAACTCCTTGAAATACACATTTTGAATTCGAGAAAAATGGTTCAAAAGCAAAGATAATATGCTAGAACATTATCAATTTTCAAGAGTTAACACCTTCATAACTCAAGCTTCACACATTTCCTTGACTTGATTAAGGACTGTTTCGGAAGCTCTGTGTCTATTTGGTGTACACAAATTATCATGTTCATTGGACATCTTATACTATCCTTGGTTTAACAAAACATTGATCATTCTTTGAAATAGGCTAAAATTGGACACCTAACTCTTTATAATTCATCTTTACATACTAAATATGCATGCCAATATTTCATAATGAATTCAAATAACTCATGGGAATTATTGCATAATTTACTATTCATAATACCATTTTGTCTTAGAATTCCCCTTCTTCATTTACTTACCCTTGCTTCTTGCTTTTGCCCTTTCATTTGGAAGCTTGGTCCCTAGCATGGTTAGTTATTGGGGTGAGATTCAAAGCATCTACAAACAACCATTACTCAAATATACATGGCACACACATATATATAGCTTGGGATTATTCTAACATGCTTACAATTTAATAACTTCATAATATAATGACATGTTTCAAAATATCATGCATCACTTGTAATTACATAGCTTATGACATGTTACAAATGTAATCACATCTAAATGCATGATTTGCATAATCACATAAGCATGTAAACATGTCAACTCATACAAACAACAACCGAGCATGATGAGTAAGTTAAGTTTGCTCCCCTGAGACTATTATTTCTTTTTTCTTTTCTTTTCTTTCCATGCTTTGAGCTTCATTGTCCACGCCTCCAATTTTACATCACATCCAATGGCCCTAAGTAAATATCACATATCAATTCAAAAGCTTATTAGGATATTGAAACAATACACATGACAAAGCTGCTCTTGCTTGTCACTTAGACCTCAACTTTGCACTTTTAATTCCATAGGCTTAAAATTAATCTAACATGCTTCTCGTCCATAATTTTGCATGTAAGTTCCATTTGCACTCTCAAATAAATCAAATGAAATATCATTCCCCTTCAATTACTCAAAACATAAACATAAGGGCCTTTTTATAGCAAAATTTCAATTTTGATTTCTAATGCTTCTAAACTTCATTTCTTACTTTGTACACTATACAAATTTTTAGTTTAAACATATTGGAAGCATTAAAAGTAGCAAAATACCACTCTTTTCTCTTACCCTGTACTGACTGAAACTCATCATAAGGAAGAACAAAGGTGATTTTCCAACTTCCATTCCATCAACTACTAAATATGTATCATTTAACACTATCTAAATCATGATCTAATCCAAATCATGCTTTATCTATTTTCTAAAAATTTGACAGAATCTCCCCTAGTATTTCTTGCTTCCAAGAATCACAAAATTCTAGGATAAACCAATCCAATGAACAACAACACCTATAACATCATCAACAATATCAAAATCACCACTTACCATAATCTTACCTTGAGTTTCTTGCAATTTTCCCTCTTGAACCCTATGGTTCAACTTCTCTTCTTGCTAGAACACAACACCAAGAGAGGATTTAGAAACTATATATAAGTAGACATGAGTAGAGAAACTAGAAGAATGAAGAACTCGCCATCCTTACCTCTTTCTATTGGTTCTTTTTCATTTTCTCTTCTATTTCTCCTCCTCCTTTCTTTTATACCCTGGGACTGACCGAATAATAAGGAGTTGGAGGAGTTTAGATGGCTTTGTTCATCATAAACTCAATTGGAGAATTAAATTAAGTCCACCTCCTCAAGGAAATTATATTTTAATGGCTTCTTTTTTATCAAAAGGCTCATAATCCTTCTTCTCTTATTGGTTGAGATGACACCACATATACTTGAGAAAGATTGTGGATTTTCCTTTCCAACTCAAAATCACACTAATTACCCTTTTACTCCTTAATTAAAATGAGTTAATCTTCTAAAATTTCTCATGAGAAAATTCTTTAACCTTAGGACTGGTATTATATCATCAAGAATTCACATTTATTAGGGAGTAATTCCCTAATTTTTCTCATGCTAAAATTTGGTCCTTAACTATTTTTCCCATAATTTCCAAAAAATTGCCTTATTCTTAGATAACATACCCATCAAATATTTTTTATGACAAAATTTGTATTTCTAGGGCATGAAACTAGTTTTATAATGTGTCATTATACTTTAAATAATTTTTTCTTATTTTTCCCAGTTATTTGTGGCCTCTTGATTTTTTTTCATAATTAATTTTGGTTAATTATCCTTTAATTAACCAAAATTCCAATAATTCTTTAAAATACCTTTTTGAGGTAATTTTTCTGTTCTATACCTCAATTAAGCTTCAAGTATATCTCATGTAACTATTTTCTTCTTTCATGTGTCTCTAGGGATTTTTCTTGAAATTCTAGGTGTAATTTCCAAAATGGCCCTTGCGTACTCGTAATTTTTTTTTTTTAGAAATTATACTTTTGCCATAACCCATAACAGTATATATACAATGCTACTTTAGGGTGTATACCATTTTGTTTGGCGCTTGGTTAACAATTACTTACATGTTTAATATCTATTTGGCCTTTTTGTAAACTTTAAGTACACATTCAACCTTTATTCCAAAAACTAAATGTTAATAGTCCCAGGCATCCTTATATATTTCTTGACTATTGCCTAACTAGGCTTGGTAGCCTATTTAATTCATGCTAATTTTTGAACTTTCATGCCCATAATATAGGATATGACATTGCTTAATGCTTCTAAATATTCTGCCACCACATATTGATTTCTTCATTTATGTTTGACTTGAGAGAGCTAATTTATGTGCAGAATTTATTTTAAATCATATCTTGACAAAATAGAGATATATTTACTAACCTTTTATTGCCGCATTAGGGTTGTTGCTTATTTTGATTTCATTAATTGTAGTAAAAGATTGTGTATTTTAGTGAAAAAAGAAATTTGGTTTTGACTTGAGAGAGCTAAATTAAATAATTGAATTGTTATTTAAGAGGGACTTAATCTAGTCTTATGAAATATAAAGGGGACAAATAGTTCTAAGCTCCATTTACTCCTTGAAGTTAGAATATCAATTACCTTTATCAATTTCTAATTTTAACAATAGTTTTCAAAACTCTTTTCTATAACATAATTTGTTTTAGCTTAACTTGATTGAATCTACTAGCCTTTTGTTTAACCATTTTGTTTTACAAAATCCTAATGAGAATGATACTTGACTTATCACTCTATTACTTGCCGTGGCCCATGCACTTGTAGTGCAAACAATAATATCACATGCAAGTTTAGAAAGGCTCCTTTAAACCCTTAAGCTTAGTAGGAAGTATTTTAAACAAACTGTCGAATTTTGTAACAAGTCCATCATTGATGGATTATAATAGGCCCAAGTCCATGCAAACAATTTGTAGAGCTCTTATTATTAAGTAAATAAGTACTTTATGTGGGTCCTAAATTATAACTTACTCTTTTTCTCGCAAATGAGAGAGAAACGATTACTCACACCCTTTATGCACAATCAAAGTTATAAAGGGCAATAGTTATTAGTTTTTCACTCTCCTCTATTGGGTATTTTGACTCTACTGTGCTTTAGTTGAGAGTATCTACACAGGTTTGGATTAGCAGTGAGAAAATAAATTTTGAGTACATTGATTTATGTTTATGATTTTGTAGATAGATATGTTTGTAATTGATTTATAAATTTGAATTTTGATATAATTGAATTGAAAAGCCAAACCCATGACTTTCTTAAAAAAATATTGAAACACTAGTTATGCATGCCAAAATCAATTATGAACTAAAAAGCATGGTTATTTCCTAAGCTACCAAACACCCCCAATAAGTGCCAAAATTAATTATGAACTGAAAACCATGATGATTTTATAAGCTACCAAACAACATTATACATGCCAAAATCAATTATATTGATTTATAGAGTTAGTCATATCCCTAAAAATTAAGAAAACTAAGCTAATGCAACATAGTGGTTAGCCTAGGTCAATTTTCACAAGGAGCCTAATGAAATTAGTAAAGTTCTTACGCTATCTAATGAGCTACAAATTACTCTAAGTAATTAAGCAAGTTAAGAGAAATTTGTTTGGTGCAAAAGTAAATAAATCCTAAGCTATTGTTAGTATAATTTTCTGATTTTTTTATGCAACATATGGTGTGAATGAAATGAGATAACAATGAGACATATGCGTTCCTTTAGAGGGATTGAACCCAACCATCCTTATCCACTAAATTTTGGAGCCAAGATTAATTGCAACTAGAGAAACTAACAACTAGCTAACTCTTTAACAATTGGACACATAACTCATGTGAATCCAATTAAAACAATTAACCTTTATATATATATATATTGCTATGCTTCTGCTTTCTTTATTTTTATGACGAAACTATATTAAGCATCCCTTTGTTTTACTTAAATTACACAAACCTCCCCTATATTTTTACAACTAAACCTAGATTTGTGAAGGTAATTTCCTCATTGCCCTTGGCGAGCAATTTAAACTATGCCCTTACTAGGCATCAACAATTAACCATTCAGCCAAGAAAATCATTGAATCAATTCTCCTATTAACAAGTACAATTGGACATTGTTCATGAAATTAATTAGACATATATCATAGACAAGAACCAACTCAGTTAATATCTAAAATGCATTCTAATTTCTAAGTGAGAAGAACAGAATTAAACTAAAATTCAACATGATTCAAAATTAACTAAATTGAAATCAATCCAAATTTGTTTAACAAGTAAGCAAGAAGATATAAAATTGAAGTGTAGAAATTACAACTTGAAGAATCCATACAACAATTTCATGACAGAATTAGATGCTTAAGGACTCCATCTATGAAGCTTAAGGACTCAAATTGGTCTTCATCTCTAAAGAAAACACAAGGGGGTCAGTTACACATCACTTGGGGGGGAATTTCAGCAAGCTCCATTGGAGAATCTATGGGGAAGCTTCTTGGACAGTCACCAAATCATATCTACAATTTTTGATTGAATGGAGGAAGAAGATTACATTTGTTTTTTGGTCTGATTAGCGGTGGAGAAAATTGTTGAACGCAATGGTGAACGAATGGGTATAATGATAAATGCGTAATGGTTGATGGACGATGAATGAGTGCGTATGTGATGCTGGCTGAAAGGGTAATAATGATTGGAGGTTGAGTGATGGTGTACATGTGTGCATGAAGACCGAAGAGCAGGAGTGGGTATATGTGTGTGGTGGTGGTGAATCAATTAATGAATGAAGAAATGGAGTGGAATGTTGAAGCATCGAAGAATAATGGATGATGGTGATGGTGTGTGGAGTGAGTAACGGTGAATGAAGAAGAGGAGTTGATAAACCACATTTTTACCACTTAATTCCATGCATTTTGGAGAGTTTCATTAGGTTTATCATGATTAAATCACATTTAATTGAATAAATTGGGATTATTTGGAATTAATGTGGAAAACATGAAATAATGATTAAAAAGGGCATAATTGTCATTTTCTCCTAGTATTTTGATTTTAGAAAATATGGTATTACATTTTATTTGATTTATTTCAGGAGAAAATGGGAGAAAAAAGGAGAAGGACCAAATCAAAAAGGCTAAAAAGGTCTAGGGGCATTTATGTAATTAAAAGAGGGACCTGGTTGAAAAGAATGAAAGGCGGAAGCTAAATGTCCAAGGAAAAGATAAGGCGGGGTCTGATTTTGTCATTTCCGCTGGGTCAAAATGCAAATGATGAAGTTAGAAGTCTAAGTCAAAGGGTGGAATAATTCTGGACCGTGGATTGAGATTAATGGAAAGCAAGTCTGGACCGTTGGATCAGAATAGAGTGAAACACAGCTTCACTAATGGGATATGACGCATGGCACGATCTAGCTATCCATTGCTCATGAGTTGACTGCAATTGTGGCCATCCATTCAGTGTCTGAGTTTAAAGAAGAAAAGGACACGGGGCGTAATCCTGACTGTCCATCACATTCCCAGATTAAATCATAGCAGTTGGATGCCAACAGTAATATCACCTTCATCATCTTCTTCAATAGTCAGATCCTGCGACTCGAAATCATGACCCCGTTGGAGCTCTATCAACCCACGATATATATGTGCAATTTCCACTTGTTTGAGCTCATTTTGGATCATTCTTCTAGCCGAGACTTGTTCGTGAGAGAGAGAGAGAAGAATGATCTGAGGGTGGTTTTGAGGTCTAGAAAGTCGTGAATCTCAAGATCACAGTGAGATTCTACAGATTTTGGGACAGCTTCGGTGAGGTTTTGATCATTGATTTCTTTGGTTCTAATGGCGATGCATGGCTAGATTTACTTTCTCCATGTATTTTAGCTATGGTTTGAGCTCCTGAACTGTATTTTGACTAATGAATCCGTGTAATAGTTCATGTTCCATATTCTATCCCAGTTTTTGGTGGTGTTTCTGGTGACTGGCTTTTCAGACATTATTGGCTTGTAATTCGTGATCTAATGGATGTTAACATGTGATCAGTGTAGTTCATGATTGTTGTGTGCTTAGGGTTAGGCATTTTGCAAGCATGAATTATTGATTTTAAGCTCAATTAGTTGATTGAGTTTTTGTTGGCTAAATTGGATTTGTGAATGAAGCTAATATTGGACCAGAGGCTAGGATTATGATTTGCTACATTCTAAATTCATTGAATTAATAAAAAGCAAGGATAATTCATAGTTGAAATGCATGGAGAATGTTTGTTAATTTGGATTGTTTGTGTGTGAACATCATTGAAATTCTAAGAAATAGTGATCTTAATTATTTGCTTCTATGTTTTTGAATTTTCTAGTAGCTAATTAGGAGCATTTAGCTTAGGTATGCACTCTGAATTTGAATTTAAGTTGTTAATTAATTAGCCTAGCAATTAAACTAGAAAATAAATATAAAAACAAATAAAAAATGTGGTAGATAGCCTACAGTGGACTAGACCTATGTTAGCTCATAATCTAGAAATTTAATTGGTTTTTAGGTTAATAAAATACTAGATAATGAATGAATGGTGAAGATGATGGATAAATGAAGATGTTGAATGATGATTTGAACAAGTGTCCCATTTCAGCCTCCTTATGGCTAGACTTACAAATCCCACCTTTAACTCTTCAATTGAGTATTTTACATAGGTTATTGGGTTATTGGAGCTCTAATTAGGTGATTCAAATCTACCCTTAATGAACTTTTTGAAAATCCCTTTACGTCCATGGCAGCACTTTATTTCCTTTTACAATTTAATTTTTTTTTTATCTCTCCAATTTCTCTCAAATTTTTCTACAATAAAACCAAATAGTGTAATACCAAATATCTTCAAATTAAATGTTAGGGATAAATGACAAAAATGCCCTTTTTATCCAAAATTTCATGTTTTCCAAATTAATCTTACATGATTCCAATTTATTCATTTTAATGAACGTTAAGCATAATATACTCAATGAGAACCCTCTAAAATGTATGTAATTAAATGGTAAAAATATTGATTATTATATATATAAACCAAAAACCTTGGATATCTCATAATTTATTATTACTTGCTTTTCACTTATGTCTTTCTAAAAAATTATTTAAGCACCCTATTTTATGATTAAATAAAGTTATGCTTATAAATCAGTTTTCTTAAGTTCTATCTTTCCCACACTACAAAAAAAAAGGTATTTTGTAGCGGTGAGCCAAAAACACTACAAAATGTAAAATTTGTAGCGGTTTCAACAAAAACCGCTACAAGTTTGTTGCATAGTGAAGATTTGTAGCGGTTTTAGGAAATAACCGCTACAAATACTGACGCCAACTTGGCACCAAGTGGCGCGACA
>JBAGKO010177120.1:0-16975 GCA_037177275.1 Acacia concinna | reverse complement strand
AGGAGGCTAAATAAATACAAAAATAAAAATGCTCTCCTGTGGCGTTTTTGGAGCGCCACAGGAGTCTTTAGTGGCGTAGACTTTTGTGGCGTTCAAAGAGCGCCACATTTATTATAAAAAAAAGCGCCACAAGAATTAATTTTTGTAGTAGTGGTAAGAGTTTATGATAAAAGAATGAGAATTTATTTAATTTCATGAGAAAATTCATCATGAATAGGTTATGAACGACTTCCCCCTCCCCTTTTTGTTTTTTTTTCATTTTTTAGTTGGTACGAAAAATTACAACTGCGTACCCATATTTTTTTAATTCCACTTTTCACTATCTTTTAGATGTGAAGAGAGTTACAATTAATTCCCCTCCATTTACTCGTCTTTTTCTTCCACCCTTTATTTTAGAAATCTAAGTAAATAGGAATAGATTTAATCTCCCTAAATAAAAAGAATTTGAGAGAACACTACTACAAAAAATAGCATTGACTCGCAAATACACGTCCGTTTTATTATTTATGGACGTAGAAAATTGAGGCGGTGGTATTTTTGTAATTAAATGGAATTTTTACGGACGTTGTAATATGTTTCCCACGTCCCCTTAAATTGGTGGGGATGTGGATACCCTGGGTATGCACGTCCCCTCTACTGATGGGGACATAGATTCCCAGGAATTCACGTCCCCCCAGTTGCTGGGGACGTGAATTCAAGGGGAATCCACATCCCTACTGTGGGGACGTAGATTCAAGGGGAATTCACGTCCCCACGTGTGTGGGGGGACGTGGGAAGGGGAATAAATCCCCTTCCCCATCGCAGATCTGCAAATCCCCACCCCCTCCCACGCACAACGCCCCCCCCACGTCCTCGCTCTCCCTGGAACACCCCCCGGCCTCCCTATCCCGGAAACCCCTCGCCTGGCGCCCTCCCTCCCTCCCCCGAACCCCCTCGGGCCTCTCTCCTTCTCCCGAAACACCCCTCGGGCCTCCCTCCCTCTCCCGAATCACCTCCGGAAACCCCCCCGGCGGCCTCCTTCTCCTACCACCCCAACCCCGCCAAACCCAACTCCCACCGTGACGAGCCGCCACCCACATTTTCTTGGAATCCTTTTCCTCCGCCTCCCTCGTCTCTATAAAATTGTTTGAGTGTGTGAGGTAAGCTTGAATTCTTCCTCTTTTCCTTTTATGCTTGTTGTTGTGTTAGTCTTTAGATTGTATGCAAGGTGATTGCTGGAATGTTTGGGTAATGCTTAGATGTTAGCTATGATAGTTATAGGGTAATGTTTGGGTGATTGCTGAAATGTTTGGGTAATGTTGGCATACATTTATGTATATTTTTGATTGAATTGGACATAATTGGTTGTTCCTAATTTTCTTGGATGCCTTAATTATAAGGGGAAATGCTGCCGGATTTTTTGAAAAAACAATGAGTAAAAACCATACTATATAAAATGCGCCTTGCGTATTTTAAATTTTATTGATATTGTTAATGTTGGTATTTGTTCATGTTGGTGTTTAGTTGTTAGTGAATAAGTTGTAGACAATTATTGTTAATTTAAAGTTTGAAGAAAATGTCAGATTTGTTGAATTGATATAGTTTAATCATGTAATTGATTAATTATGTAAGAAAGTTAGCTTCAGTTCGTTGAATTGAATGTTCTTTAAGTAGGACTATTTATTTAAGTATACCTTTAAAAATTGTGTTTTTTTGGGTTGATATGATTAGGGAAACACACAAAAACACAAATCTCACACATTTTGCCATTTGTTTTGCTGCATTTCTGGTGACGGTAGCTCCAACCCAACCCCAAATTCTTCATCTATTGCAACTTCCAGTTTATCAGGTATATGTATAATTTTTTATGCGTTTTGTATTGTACAAAATAATATTTAATTTACATTGTTCATGTTGGTGTTTGATTGTTAGTGAAAAACATGTAGACAATTATTATTAATGTTGATGTGAACAACATGTAGACAATTATTGGATGAATGCTTTAATTATGAGTAAAAAGCAAAATATATTTTATGTGCCTTGAGTATTTTAAATTTGAGTGTTGTTCGAAATGTCATAGGAGGAATCATTATGGGCCATAGCTGGATGTATGCTCTAAGAACTAGTGACGAATATGAGAAAGGGGTGGAAGAATTTATTGAATTTGCTAAAAGGAATGCGTCTGACAAGAAGGGCATGTATCTTTGTCCCTGTGTTAACTGTTTAAATGACAAACGTCTGGATGTTGATGATATTAGAGATCACCTCATTTGTGATGGGATAAATCTTCGGTATACAAGCTGGATATGGCACGGTGAGAAAGTCACCACTTGTACCTCTCAAAAGAAAACAGATGTTCATGTGGATGGGGTCAATGATGATAGAATGCAGAGAATGATTCATGATGTCGAGTTGCAATCTTTTGCTTCACAATCACGTGTACATGAAAGCGTTCGGAGTGATGTGGAGACACCTTTGTACCCCGGGTGTACTAAATATACTAGGTTGTTAGGAGTTTTGCATTTAATGAACTTAAAGGCGACATGTGGGTGGACTGACAGCAGCTTCACATTGTTACTTGAGTTGTTGTGTGATATGTTTCCAGAAGAAAATGTCCTTCCAAATCGGATGTATGAGGCCAAAAAAATCTTGTCTGCGATAGGTATGGAGTATAAAAAGATCTCTTTTAAATCTCAAAATATCTCCTAAAAAAATATAGGGAGGATATCATTAATATCACAATTACAGTATCTATTTCCTAAATGGACTAGACACCATTAATATCACAATTACAATGTCTATTTTCTAAATGGGCTAGACATCATAAGGGAGTGTTTGATACAAAGGATTTGGAGGAGAGGAAAAGTTTTATTTGTTGAATTTAAGGAAATTAGGAGAGTGTGGTTAAAATTTTTTTATTAAATTTTCATACTCTTATTTTAAATACTTTTAATTAAATTCTATAAACCCATTTCTTTATTTTTTTCAAACTCAACTTACAAAAGTTTTTTAATGGGCCATTTACGATGTCTAGATCCAAAAACGAAACATTGTATCTGTGTGATTCTTTTTGGTGTCTGGCCCAAAGTGACCAGACATCATAAGTATTCTACACATATTTAATTATAAAATCTATACTTATTATTAATATCACAATTACAGTGTCTATTTCATAAATGGACCATACACCATAAGGGCTTGTTGGATATAAAGGATTTGGAGGAGAGGAAAAGTTTTATTTGTTGAATTTAAGCAAATTAGGAAAGTAGGGTTAAAATTATTTTAATTAAATTTTCATACTTTTATTTTAAATACTTTTAATTAAATTCTATAAACCCATTTATTTTTTTTAAACTCAACTTACAATTTTTTTAATGGGCCACTTACTATGTTTGGTTCCAAAAACTAGACACTGTATGTGTGTGATTTTTTTTTTGTTTGGCCTAAAGTGACCAAACACAGTAAGTGTTGAATTTTCTTTTTCTTTTTCTTTTTCTTAAAAATGTTTTGGCACCTAACTAACCTCTAATAGAGAGATATAATGAATGTGAATATTTTTAAAAAATAAATTTCACTTCATTTATGATGTATGTTCTTTAGAAAATAGATGTCATAAGTTCTCTTACGATGTATGTTTAATTTATAACAGAAGCGATAGAATGATTACCTTATTTATCATGTCATGCTTTTAAGCAACATACACCATAAGTAGCTACTACTGCTGTTTATTTAATAACAAAAGTGAACAGAAGTAGTTAAATCAACATTTTCCACTAGTGAATTGATGTCTACATATATTTTATTGCTAGTTTATGTTGTCATTAATCCTTACTTTGTCATTGTGTTTGATTATATCTTTACATAATTAAGTGTGGCATTATATGCTAATTATATGGCAATTTCTATGGCTAAATGATATTTTGAGCATTAATTGTAATTAATGGTGCAATAGGGATATTTTGGTCATTTAGGTCAAAAAGTTGATAAAAATGTCAACTTAATATTTTATGATAAGGGCTTTATTGGAAATATTTTTCTGGAATTTTTCAAGAATTTAAAGGTGGTGAAAATAGAAGAAAAAGATAAAAAAAAAAGGCTCTAAGTACAAATAGGGAAAATTTGCTCAAAGAAGGAAAGCAGGGCTAAAGTACAATTATTTAAAAGATGTTTGGCCCAGAAATAGAAGGAGGCGAGGTCAGAAGTTGTAATTCTCCCAAAAGCTTGGAAATTGTAACAAATTCGTGAAAAATTCAAGATTGCAAGGTGCCAACTTTGGAGGATCATAACTTGAGTTACATGTGTTCAAATGCGGTGGTTCTAGTTGATTTGGAAAGCTTGTAAAAAGAAGCATGGATTTGGGTAGAGAGCCACAGCTGGGAACGTCTATGATGGTCAAAATTTCGCTCAAAATTTGCCTTCTGACCAACCTTGATTGTCATGACGAAAATGAGGTCTGGAGCTTCCATGGCCGATTTGAGTGGCTAAATCCCTCTGTTGCATGGTGCTTTGAGATGTTTGAACATGGGTTTGTAGTTTAGAAGCTTTGTATTAGCCTAGATTGTGGAGCAATGGTCTCATTTTCATGTATCTTCATATCCAAATTTGTGAGTTTTACTCTTTTGTTTTGTTCCTAACTTCTGTTCTTCAACTATTGCAATTGTTAGAAGAAGGTAAAGACTTGTATTCCTCATAGATATGACTTTGATTTTGTCATAGTTATGATTAGAGTTATGAGTTATATTGAATATCAAGTAATCTATTGTGGTTGCTAATATTCCTCAAGTCTGGCCTTTACTTGGGATTTGTTTAACTTGATTAATTTAAGTTCAATTCAGGTTCTACAATGCTTAAATATGATATGTGATGAAGACTAATCCCTATACATCATGAAACACTCTTTGCTTGCTTGATTTCTTACAAAGCCTACTCCATCTCTGTTTTTGCTCTTTGCTTGCTGTCAATTTTCTGTCTAATTTATTTTACCATGAGTTTATCTTCATTTTCATTTCATTTATGTCCCAAATGATTGCTTAATCATGTCTAATGTATTCTAAGTTAAATCCTAAAGCTTCCTACATCTAGGGAGTCACACAAGCTCATTGAGAATTCGATCAAGGTTGTGCACACTACATTACATTAATTTTGTTTTAAATTGGGAGTAAACGACTCAGCTCACCACTAAGGACTGTAGGGATTATTAGTTTACACATGAATAGTGTAGCTTTTTATTTACTTAGTGTATGCACGTAAGAGAGAGTGTGTGAGTGTGAGAACTGAGAATCTCAAACTAAATTAGATTTACCTTAATTTAAGATCCTGAATATTCAATCTGTTTCTTTTCATTTATGAACTTCATGAAATTTCATTTATAGAAATCCACTGTTGTTAAAACGGTGTGAAATAAAATGAAGTAGATTCTATAAGTTTCATAAACTCTTATAAATTAACATTAACAGTATTTACACTCAAGGAGATGTATATCTGCAATGGGTCAAAATATGAGGATCAATGTGAACAAAATGAATTAGGGGGACCTAAGGTGATAAATTACAAGGGCTTGAGGATAAACGTTTTTCTTTTATTAAAAACATACATTATCATGTTTAATTAGACATCTTATAAATTTTTTTTTTGGAACTACATCGACATCATCCCATATTGGTTAAAGGAAAGAAGAGGCATGATCTCCAAATAACACATTAAATTTTAAAACACACACAGACACAACAATGGCAGTTAATAAGAAGCATAAAGAGGAGGTATACTATTTGATTTTTCCTATTAATGTAGCTGTGTTATTATTCAAATCCGCTCCCCACATGTATGCCAGTAGTAAGCTAATTCGTTTTGTGTACTTTTCTCTACCTCTTATAACTTGAATTATTTAAAGAAAATTTAAATGGTTATAATTTAATATTAATAATAAAAAATATTAAATCAAAATTAATTTTGAAAATAAATAAATTTAAATCGTTAAAATCATCTCTATAATATTAAGATTCAAATAAAATGGAAGAAGAAGAAATTAGATAAAGCCGAACAGCACCATTAATAACTACAGCTTACAGAATCTTGACATCATGGCGTGGGGCGCAAGAGGGCTGACTGCACGCGCACATTTGCCAAAGTCGTTGAAGTTATATACATATAAAAAAAATAATTAATTAATTTTAACCAAAAATTAAAAAAATTGACCCCCTTTTTAATTTCATTTGATTTCCTTGTCGTGGGGTGCAAGAGAGTTGACTGAAAAGAATACAACTAAAATCATTTGGTATGCCTATATTAATCAAAAACAAAAAATCAGCATATACACAATCTGTGAATTACTCAATTTTATCATTTCTTGGTAGACTCTGAAAAGAGGCATTACTAACAATTGAGGTACGTATACGTTGTTCTCTAATTGTAATCTGAATATATAGCTTTTGATCAAAATGGATGCGCTTTTATATAGTCCAAACATGCAGATTTCGATCTAAATGGGCAAGACAGAAACCAGGATGATGCAGAAATCCCCATTTTATTTTGTCAAGGTTTGGCCAAAAGATGTAGATCCCAGATCCAGAATCAAAGAGGCAGTCAAGCTGTTTGAGGAAATGGATAAACAATTTTTTCTTATGTCTGAAAAGATGACAAGAAAGTTGGTACGTCAAAATATTGAAGCCATGGAATTTTCCTTTATTTATTTCCTGTTTATTTCTTTAGTACCACCCTAAAGCCACCTGATCAAAAAGCTCGTTTATGATTGTCTTTTCTTTATTGCCAAGATTCTCAATATATCTCATGAAGTTTTTCTGTTTATATTTAGTTTGAATGGAAACGGGAGGTTTCAAGATTGAAGGATTTGAAGTACTACCATTGCAAAGTCCTGACCAAAATTCAAATTCAAACAGTCTTGTTGGAAAACTTGAATCTGGAGCTGTGCAATCTGAGTTATGCTAGTGAAACACGTAGGTGGAGATCAACTATTAAATCTGATGAATGCACAGCAGAACAAGGTGCTGATGATATCCATGTAAGAGCCCAAGTTTTCCACTCAATTAATATTCTGTTGGCCTTTCATTCAAGGCTTTGTTTCTTTGATCTGACTTTAGCGTTCTGGTTTGTCATTTCCCATTTTGATGGATTCATCAGAAGCTGCATTTCTTGATGCTTCATCAAATCAAAAAGTTATCTGAAGAAAACAAACTCTTGAGAGACGTGAACTTCAGACAGCAGAGAGAAGTTTCTGCAACAGAAGAAATGAAAATATCCACAGAAGCAGAAAGAAAGTCCACTAACAGTACAACAATAAAGGGGAAAGCCATGAACCCTAAGATCTCCAATAAAAGCATCAGAAAGACCATTAAGGTATACCAATTTTAAATTGGTTTAATTTCTCTTGCATTGAATTATATTGATATCCTAAATGCCATCTATATATATATAATCAGTACTTATTATGTTTAGTGTCATGTTTACTTTTAATAGCGTGTATGTGATGAGTTGATGGAGATGAAGAAAGAAAAGAAGACACTTGAAACCAAAATCAAGAGAGCTGAGAAAATATCAGGAGAAACAAAAAAGGAGATAAGGCGTTGGGTGAAGCAGCTGAAACATAAGAAAGACAAAAATGAGGAATATTATTTCTGCATACTTGATGTGAGAAGTATTTATAATGAGGAGTGTTGGGTTCTCCAATATCGTAACTTGGAATCTGACCAGAGTTGTATGATCTATATGGACAAGTCTTCCTCAAGATGGACTGGCAGCTGCACAAATTTGACACCAAGCTACAATATCAATTGTTTGTGATTTCTTTTTCTTTTTCTTAATTGTGATAATGTAATATGTACGCTAATGTTGGTCCGATGCAAGTGGTGCATATTAATTACTTTAAAACAAACCGCATTGTTTAAACTTTTATGAAATGTGTGATTTGTTTATTGGTTTTGCATATTTTGATTGATGATATATGTAATTGGAGGAAGAATGAAATTAAGGATTTTTTTCTCTTGGAAAATGGACCAAATTATATTAATAAAAGCAAAAAAGGCAACAATAAAATTTAAAAGTACAAAACAGACGACAAATTAAAAAAAAAAGAAATTTAGAGAATACAAAATAAGAAGTGGGAACTACTATTTTACCTAAACCTAAAAACAATTGGCAAAAGGAAATAATATCCTTGAAGATAACTTCATTAGTTCCGTTTCTGGAGATGTTGATCTGAGCATATGGTCTGATAGAGACCAATGCTTGAAGTTATTATTTACCAGAAGAGTAAGGAGAATTTATAACCCAGTAGAGGGAGGACCAAAAACACTTACAGATAAAATTTTGACCCTCTTAAATGTACCCATTGGAAAATGCTGTAAAAGTTGACCCTATAAACAGATCCATGAATGACAGATTGCAGAATTTGTTCCTTGCTCTAACTTTATGCAAGACAATAGCGCAACTAGTATTTTGAAAGAGAGAATTGCATAAAAAAAACTGTTTATTAGTGACGGAATTCCATTGCTAATTAATTAGTGACGATCTAAATACAGACGGAATTGGACAATTCCATAAATAATCCTGTATTTTTTTAATAGTTTTAATCCCGAGAAAGACCAGGGAATCCATTTAATGAGAGAATGCAAAACCAGATTGCATTTTTCCAATTTGTCGTGCACCTGTAAGAGGATTCGATACAGATTTTTCAGGCAACCTCCAAACGATCTTGAAGAGAATTATGATACGAAGGAAAAAATTAATTATCTTTCGTTGTTTGCCTCTGATTCTATAAAAAGTATAATATATATTAACTTCTGGGAATTTTTAGGATTGGGAGCCTTTGATATGCCCCCTTTCTTGCCCCTATGTTGCGATCCATTTTTGTAATATTCCAAAATTTCTACATGAAATCTTAGTAAATTATCATGTCAATAAATATTGAATCTTAAGGGAATTTTCATAAAAAGTGTTGTGGAGGCAGTCATACTCTCATAAGATTTTGGATGACTAAACGATATCCAAAAATCATGAACTTTTATAGGATGGACGTAGACATTCTAAGCTTTAAATTGATAGGTAATTCAAACTAATGTGATTTATATGCTAGGAGATAGGAGTTATTGAAATTTGTGTAGTGAAATTCGTCTATTTCTGGAACAGTATTAAAAAATGAACTTATTGGGACTTTTATTATTTTAATTGAGCGAAGCAATTATTTTTCCTAAAATTAGAATCAATAAGGGATATTTGAGCTTTAAAATCATTTCAATTAGATATTTATACAAATATATATGAAATTTTAAAATTGAGTGAAATGTTTATCCAGAAATCTAAAATTTCATAAATATAAGGATAAAATGGTAATTTGCTAAATAATTAATGGCAAAGTATTCCCCTCAATTATCTAAGGAGCTTTTGTCAGGGACTGCAGAATTTGAATTTACTTATGTCAAATAACATTAAAAAAAAAACAGAAAAAAGGAGAGAAAAGAAAAAAAAGAACCAATGGGAGATCACCATATGTTCACCTTATGACAGATTTTTAAATTATCACCAACCTTCTCCAGCTGCCAATCTCGAACCAGACCAGAAAACGAGAGAGAGAGAGGAACAAAACCAAACAAAACCTTCCACTAAACCCTCTCAAATTCAAGAATACTCTTCACAAAAGTTATTCCTCTCATCATGATCAACATTCCTATGATTTTAGTTTCTTGATAGGAGTAGTTGGAGAAATCAAGAAAATGTCATAGCAAAGGGAAGAGATAAATAACCTTTTGATTTGAACTAAATATTCTGGGATTTTATTAAATTTTCATGATGAAACTTGTGCTGCACTGTTTCGTTGAAGGAGAGATGTGAGGTTTAGATGATGTTGGAATCATGAAAATGATGCTAAAAGAGGGTTATGCATGGTAGAAGTAAAGTTTAGTAAGTTTTGTAGAAATAGGAAGGCTAAAATTGTTAATGTTTTGGCTTGAATTATAAATTTGGGAATGATGAACTCTAAGTGTTATGTTGCCCAAATTTCCTCTAAATTAAATTTAATTGGTGTTTAAATGATTAAACCGATGATTAGGAATGAAAAGGAATAGGTTTAATCAATTTATTTTGGAAAAAAAATCATATTTTTTTATATAAAGGTCATATTTTAGTCACAATAGAAAATGGGGTTTAGAGATGGAATGTGACAACTCTAATGGTTTCAATGCATTTAGAAGGGAAAATTAAGGAGGGGTATAAGTGGACCCTTAAGTCTGAAAAGCATCCAAATGTAAAATGACAAAAATAAATATATAAAAACCTTAATTGGGATGCCAATGGCATAATGGTAATTTGACATTAAATTTGCCCACATTAAGGTAAAAAATGGAGTCTACATGCAAAATTGTGTAGAATGAATTGAGATCTAAATTTTTAGAAAGTACGGTTAGACTGTGTATAAGGGGATCTAGATCGGGAATAGGAGGAAATTTTGGTAATTTTCCAATTTTGCACTAATTTAATAATGTAGTGACATTAGAAGGGTCTCTAAGTTAATTTTGACACAATTTCTATGAATTTTGGAATTTTAAGATTACACAGTTAATGGGCAACGTGATAGATAGCAAATCACAAAACTAGGAGTCTAAGGTAGTAGCATTTTCTTTCATACCTTATGTGAAATTGCATATACTTTTATTGCCCTTTATGCAATATATGCTATGTGATGCCATATTTTATGTTATTTATAACAAATCTAGCTGAGGTAATGAGATGGGTACAGAACAAGCTACTACAGCGGTATAAAAACAAGTAAGGGTTTCAACAACATTTTTGTATGGTTGACCCTGAATACATGTGCTCATTCCATTGTGTATAGAACAACTAAGGGTTTCAACGGCAGTTTAGTACAGTTAACTTTAAACAAATGTGCACATTTATGTTGATCATACAGCATGAGCCAGGGTTGTGTGCATTGAGGTTGCTTGTCATAGTATAAACATGTGATGATTATTTGTTGCTGTGGTGCATTGCATATTTATTTATCGCATTTTGAATGATGAAAAGCCTCATCTCGTATTATTTTTATATGAATTAACCTGGGACGAGTGAGACACCCAAGCTACCTATGTTAATGGAAGTTTACTGTAATTTATTTTTAGCAAATTTTGGACTAATATTGTATATATTTGTGAACCCAACGGTGAGGGCCTATAATGTAAACAAATATTTATTATCAGTATTTTATACTATTTCTCTATGCCTGTGATCATTGCCTTTATTACTCTAACAAATATCAAAATGTTAGAGGTTTGGAAATTTTTGCGGCCCTTCCCCAATTATATTTTTTTGTTCTTTTGATAATTAGATTCTACATAAAATGAATAAACATTTGATATATTATGGGCACACAATGGATGTTTTCAATTTTTTATGATTTTTTAAAGCTTTAAGACTTTTAAAATTTTAAATTAAGAAAAAAACTAAAAACTTTAAAAGTCTTAACTCTTTGAAAATAAATAGATCCATTTTGTTCTCATAATATATCAAAATACATTCATTTTGCCCTTAATTATTGAAATTTTGGATTTATGGACATAATTTTCACCCAACTTTAAAAATTTATAACTAATTACACAGACCTTCAATTGAGTGATTCTAAAGTTAAAATGTCTCTTATTGAGTCTAATTTTAGGAAAAGAATACTTTCTTTGCTCGATTGGAATCACACTATTTCTAGGAAATTCATTTTTGAACACTACTTTAGAAACTGATGAATTTCATTGAACTAACTTTAAAAATCCATATCTCTTACCATATAAATCTAATTGATTTGGGTTACCTATCAATTCAAATATTAGAATGTCTACTTTCATCATGTACAATTTTATGAATTTTGGTCATCGTTTGATCATCCAAAACATTACGCAAACATGACTGCCTCCACAACACTTTTTTTGGTAATTTCCCCCAAAATTAAATATTTATTGGTATAATTATTTACTAAATTTCTATATAGGAATTTTGAGATATTACATAAACTAACACAATTTTTATAGATAGCTAATATAATTAATTTTACTAATCTATTCAAGTTAATTAATTCTCTTTTTTACTAAAAGATGAAAAATTCTATATATCAAAAGATTAGTAGAGTTCAAATATTACAAGCTAAAATAAGAAGACATATATGAGTTCAGAAATTGTAAAAATCTAGAAGATAAAGAAGAAGCTATCTGAATTGTAGAAAAATTAAAGTCATTTATGGAAAATAAAATATCTTGATGAAGGATATTAGCTGATTTTCTGAAAGCTTGAGGAGGTAGAAAAAGCCTTTATAATAAGAAACTTTCAAAATGTCCTTCCTTGAATGCAGAATTTTTTATGCAATATACACAAAGCGCGACAACAGATAAGACCACAATGAGCTCTTTGTGAAGAATTCTTTGTCGAAGCAATATGTTGAAGAGATTGACCTTAAACACAAATGCAAGACTTGTGACAGATTTTCCTTCGGAGTTTGTAATTTTGCAATATGATAGACCACCCTTATTTTTGTAAGTAAAAATCTAAGGCACCAAAAGAATTTTCTGTCAAAACAATAGAATTACAAGTTAATTATCTAGCTTATACATTAATTAATAAGCATAATGGCTATTTAAAAGCACTCATTCTACATACTTGTTAATCCTTCCATATTCAATTCATTACGGATCATGAATATGGATAAATAATTGTTTTATAAATGCATCTATATTTTGAACTTAAAATATTTTCCCATCCTTTTTTAAATTGATTCGACATCCTTGTCTTGAGGTGCAAGGCGTTGACTAAACTTGTACAATTAACATCATCACATGAAATACACATTAAAATTCAGAACATTGCCTGAACATGTTAACACACAATTCAAGATCCGATATATCCATACAATTTATCCAGCTTTGGAAGATCCACATCCGATAATAAGGTAAGCATTTTCCTTTTTTCCGTTTACTCTTTCAATGCTTTTACCGAAAAACTAATTAAAGCACAACAATAATATTCTTGGGACATGACAGATCAGTCAGCTATATGGACAAAACAGAAACCAGTTTTTTGCAGAAAAACTGGTCTCAAAGTGATGGTGAAGAAGAAGGTAATAATTTCGAGAGCCGTAAATATCTTGACGTTTCACTACCATTTTGTTTTGTAACAATTTGGCCAAAAGATGCAACGTTCAGGGACTTGTTTAAAGAGGCCATCAAGATCGTTAAGAAAAAAGATGAACAACATCTTCAGCAATCTGAAAAGATCAGAGAAAAAGTGGTATGCAAAAAGACTCAAATGTGATGTGTTTGATTTTCTTTAATTCTGTCTTCAACTTGAGCCATTATGATCATTCAAATGATAGAAGGTTTAATTAATAGATTACATGTTGGATATAGAGAGAACAAGAAATTCAAGAAACTCAAAATTCTATTATTGATCTTTCTAATTAATTTTTAAATAAGGAAGGTACATATGAGTCTTTATATAAGAAAAACTTAGAAACTAATTTAAATCTTATTTAAATCTAAATCTTATCAAAACTAAATCAAAATAATTAAGATAAAATATAATATCCAAAACTAAATAATAAATCAAATAAGATACTAAAATATCTATCTAAAATATCTTTGAAGCATATCAATCAATACTACATTCATATCTCTGTTATTTCATGATACTGACTATCGATATACTAATATCTAGCTAGAATCTAATTAATTAGAGATTTTATGTGTAGTTGGAACGGGAGCTAGTGATTGGAAGGTTGGAAGATCTTAAGTATAATCTGAGAAAATTGAATCTGAAGATAAGCGAAATGGGTAATGCTAAGAGAGCTTCAATAGAAGATGTGGACAGCCATGTAAGAACAGAAGAACCTTAATTATTATCAGATATCCTTTTAATGAATAGTAATTAATATTTGATGGTACTTTGTTTGCTTCAAATAGGCTGTGTGTGATGAGTTATTGGAGAAGAAGAAGAAAGAAAAGCAGACACTTGAGGCAAAAATTAAGGATGTTGAAAAGGAATTTGAGGACATAAAAGAAGAAATATGGTCTAATGTGGACCATTTGAAAGATAAACACGACAGAAACGAGGCTTCTGTCTGCAGCCTTGACCAGTACAAAAATCGTGGAAAGTATCATTGGTTCTTCAGTTTCTGTGACTTGGAATCTATACACACTGGTTTTACATCTATGAATACTTCATCTAATACCTTGTAGTTAGTTTATATATCATAGTAAACTATTTAGCACTACATGTATAATAGTAGTTCCATATAGAAATAAAGCTTGATTTGGCGTTAAATCTTCATTATTTATGTTACTGATACACAAGGCCTCAATTCTATGCGGTGTTATTTTGAGGTATTTAAGCTCGTTAGACATAGTTTTAAGGATTAGAGTTTTATAAGTGATGTGATGGTATACGAAATAAATATGTGTAAGATACGAGTGCTTCTAAGAAGATATTCCAATCAATCTATAAAATTGTAACATTTGTCCAAGTGAAACTAGCTCCTGTTGGACAGGCAGCTGTAGCAACTAGAGCACGTACACTTACTTAGTTGAACCTATTTTAAGTAATATTGAGCTGTATGAAGTAACTATGTGAAAAGCGCTTTATCTCCGAAAACATAAATGCTCTTTCTTAAGTGAATGCGAACTGGTCAGCAAGTGTTTGACCTAGCTAGTGGAAAAAGGTTTAGCCACTTAAGCATGAGATCTTGAATTCGAGCATGTGTGAATGTAGAAAGTGCCTTGAGGAGCTATCTTTGATTGGGTTTGACAATGCTTGAGTCTCATCTAGTTTTATATCCATATAAAAGAAAAGTTGTTATCGGACTGGGACATTATCATTCAACAGGTTCCAAGGTCAGCAATTCAGTGTGCAGACATATTAGCAAAGAAAGCTCAAGACCCTCCTCCAGAATGCCAGGTTCGGATGCAGGATGATATGCTAGTGTAGCAGCTTTCGTTTTTTCAAAATTTTCTTGTCATATGGAGAAAAAAATATATTGAAATGTGCCTCAATATGTTAGCTAAGAGCGAGTAATATATGCCAATCCCCGGCCCAGTTATGGGTTGACAACATGGTGGGTTGTGCTGAAAAAGCTCGCATCAAATGGCCTGAGATTTAGCTAGCCAACCTGTAACAAGTGGGTTAGAGGTTTACTTGCCCAACTTGTTTTTCTTTTTCTATTTTTTTTTATTTTTTGTATGTTACTTTTTCATATTTTTTAACAAGATAATGATATATATCTAATTATCTACTAGACTATTACCTAACATAAAACGAAATATCTTTTATGTATCGAAAAAAAAAGAAATATCTTTTTCACAAACCTAATATAAAATATAAAGTGATAATAAAACATCTAATTCAGAGTTTCAAACATTATAAATTAAACCTGCATTACAATTCATATATTATGAACAAAACTTAAATTTCAAATCCATGATTAACATTCAACACACAATTATGGAGGGAGTATCTTTTTCTTCTTTTTTATTTCTTTTTTAAAAATAATTTTAGAATTTTAAAAAGTAAAAAAATAAAATACAGGCTTGTCCATGGGTTGGCAGACTAACCTGGTCAAAAGTTTGAGCTGAAAAAACCTACATTAAAATAGTCTGCCTTGTTTGCAACCTAGCCCTTCAATTTTTTTTGGTTATAGTGGGTTGGGCCATGAGTCAAACCTGTATTACTGGCTCCCATCAATCATAAAGTCCAAATACTTTAGACCCTTTTTTATTATTAATACAAGAGAGGACCAAAGGCCGGAATACAAAACTTAAGCCAATAGGGGATTGAATTCCTAACAATCATCAATACTCGAGTCCCTCACATGAGGAGGACGTGTACCTATTCCTGAGGTGAAGGAAATACCATATTCAGATAGAGCATCAGTCAGACGATTTTGTTCCATCCCATGAGAATTTGGAGTGCGCCAAAGCCCAAAACTGTCCCCCCGCCCCCCCCCCCCAGAAGGGTTATTGCCCTCAAACTTATTCGTAATTTTAGAAAATGAAAACAACAAATACTCATATGTTCATATTTATAAGCCACTTCTAGTTTGTTTCATAGAGCGAGAGATTATGAAAAACATTAAACTTTATTTACTTTATCATATATTCCAACAAATTTCTAACTTTACCACTATTTAATTATATTATATCTTAAAAAAATTAATACAATAATAAATAATAAAGGGTAAAATTAGACATTTATATAAAAACTTTCTGAATCGCTCAACATGGTAACCGAACGCGCTTCTGAATTTAACTCATGATAATAATTCCTATAATTCTGAATCAACTCATATGATAATAATTCCTATACATATGGGTACGAAAGACCAGGTTAGTTAGGATTTATAAGATGTCTTATCTAGCTGCGAATAGAGAGAGAGAAGAAACTCTATTAGTTAAGGTACAAAAATACATATATAATTATTCTTCAAGAATGCTCAGCAGCAAGTGTTTTTTTTTCTTTTTTTTTTTTGTAAAAATTGACACGTGGTTATCAAATAGAAGCAAAAATATATATGTTATTATAAAATAGAAGCAAAACCGTTAAGTCAAAATATTGACTGTTAAATATATATTTTTTTATTAATATTAATGATCTGGATGGTGACTTGCCTTTGATTTATAATTTTGAAGGCCAAGAATCTCTAAATCGGCTTTGTCTTTCTTGTCATTCCACTAACCAGCCCCAATTTTGCTTCCTCCTTCTGAATTTTCAGCTCAAAATGCCTTCGGATTTTTTACCCAATCTATCAACATATATATATATATATATATATATCAAACCTCAGCCCACCTTTGTCACCATTAGTTCAACACACCGTCATCTTAATTTACTTCATCATCACATATATATATGTTTTTCATCTTATAGCCGGACCAAGAAATTATTAGTTTCGTCTTTTGCTAGACAAGAGGAGCAAGGAGAAGTGCATGAAGAAAGTCACAGACATCAATTGTTAGAGTCCAAG
>JBAGKO010177112.1:0-31717 GCA_037177275.1 Acacia concinna | reverse complement strand
TAGGTTTGTTGAATTAAAGTTCTTATCTTTAAAAGATAGAGTTAGAAATGGCCAAGTTTCGGTTGAATACATCAATATAAAGAAAATGCTAGCTAATCCTTTGACTAAAGGTATGAAACCTAAAGACTTTGTTGTACATGTACCTGATATGGGGCTTAAACCATTATATGACTAAAGAAGGTATATGATGTGATGAATTTTCGTTTATTGTTATCATCTCTATTTTGTTATCTGCATACATATATGTTGATGAGATTGATAAATATTAAGATTGGAATTGAATAAACATTAAGGTTTATTCATAAAGTATTACCCATTAAATAATGATACTACTTAGAGACTTGTAATTCGTGCATTTTAGCGGGCTTCTCCGTAATTAGAGCCCCGAGGGACTCTACAGTAATTTTGTTCCATCACAAACTCAATAATTGGTGGGGTAATCCAAGAAAGTGATGGAGAAAGTTGTAAGTAGCAGTCTTCTTCTCAATGGTGTCGTGTCTGTCACAGACTCACACATTGATGGCTCATCCCACCATTTTCCCCAGTGCCAATAAACTCGTCACTCATATTCACTTATATTGCTGTATTATGATTTATCAAAATTAAAATCACGTTAAAAGTTGACTAATTGGGGTGTGGACAAAGCACATTTTCCTGGACCGCGTTAGATCTGACGCATCACCAAGTTGGATTACACTATTTACTTATTTAGTCTGCACATTTAACCCTTTTTTTTATATGATTTTGAATGGACCACATTATTTTGAACAATTTACTGCCTACAATTATTACCAGAGGAGAATATCATCAGAACTCAGTTGCATGGATTTTTTCCAACTCAAATAAGACGAATTCCATCAGTTATTATTAATTTTTATTTTTTTAACAAATTCCTAACAAAAAATGCGCTTTTTTTTTTTTTTTTTGTGGGCCAAATTCCCCATCCATCATTGCTCTGATTTTTCTCTTGTTCAACCTCTGAAGCTGACAAGTGACAACCACAAATGCATCCGCCAGCTCTCTTATATCATGCCCTCCTTCACTCTACTTTATTTTGGATATATTCAATTTCTAGTTCTTTCAATTGTTGGGCAAAATCGATTTATTATTTTACTGTACATGTAAAAGAAGCTTTCTCTCAGTTTATTCAAAAGTTCTTTTTAAAAAAAATTATGAGAAATTTGTATTGAGGTCCTAAATAAAAGATTTTACATCTCCCATGTAGGAAATTTATTACTGTCAAGTCTCAAGGTTATTAATATAGCCCCTGGGGTTGTTAAGGGTTGTTAATAACAACCTCGAGTTGTTAATTGGGACTTAACAGTAATAAATTTCTTAACTTGAGACTTGAGAAGAGTATATTATTTTCACGGGACCTATTTAACGTATATTTTTTTATTTGGGATTTAAGTGTAATTTTCTTAAAAATTATTTTCATCAGTTTTCTAAATAATCAATTCACCAGTTGGATTTGGTGGTTTTAGTTAATTCTTGCTATGAGTACTGTCTTTTTCAGTTTTTTTCTTGTTGGGGTTACTTTGCTTTTCCCCAGCAAAGATTGACATCACTGACAATTCTGGGTTGTTGTGGATGACTTTTCTAGTTTTCCCTCCTCCTTTCCTTCAATGCCTCTATTATTATTGTTTTTTAATAGGATAAAGGGGTAAAATTATACTATTGTCTTAGGTTAATTTTGTCCTGAAAGTTTCATATGGAGCAATTTTGTTTTGGAAGTTTTAAAAGTGAGACAATTTTGCCCCTGCCGTTAGTTGATCATTAGTTGATCAAATATGTTGAGTTGACAATCCACATGTTATTCACTGTATTTTTTCTAAACTGAAAATTTATACCGGAACTTTTAAAAATATAAATTAGATGACAGATAGACTTTTGAGACAAATTTTCACCTTAACAAAAATAAACTGGATGACATGTGGACTATCAGTTCAACATAGTTGGTCAATTAACAATCAAAATTAACGGATTTAAAACTTCCGATATAAATTTTCACCTTAATAAAAATAAAGTTGATGACTTATGAACTGTCAGCTCAATATATTTGGTCAACTAATGGTTAACTAATAGCAAGGGCTAAATTGCCCCACTTTTAAAATTTTCGGGGCAAAATTGCCCATTATGAGATCCAGGGCAATTTTGCCCTTTTATTGCGAGGATGATTCGATCATGTCATGTGATACACGTATACTCCGCTCCCATGTAATATATATAAGATTTTTTTTTATTTAACTGGTCTTATCTCTTTTTATAAGATATTATTTAATTTTATCTCTACAATAAATACATTTTTTCTCATTTTGCCCTCATCCTCTCATATCATTTATTGCTCATATATTCTCTTTCTTTCTTTCTTTCTTTTCCATCATTGATATTTCTCTCTCTCATTCATAAATATGGGATACTTTTAGAAAAAATAATTACTCATCTAATCCTATATAGAAGACACTTCCAACATTTTTCACTACCAAAAAAAATAAAGTTAACACAATAATAAATGAAGTGTAAAATTGTGCATGTACATCGAAACTTTAATGAGGTGTCTTATAAATAGAACCAAAATATGTGTTCTCTCTCTGCCCTAAATATAGGACCAGAAGAGTATATTTCCTACATATTTATTACTTTTAATCAAATTTAACTATTTTTTTAGAATTTCGCAATTTACTTAGAAGTATCTTATATATAGGGACGAAGTGAGTACCATATAGGTCGATTGATTTTTTTTTTTGGTGCAAAAAAAGAGAGAATTCTATTTAAATCACAGATGAATTTATAAAACCCTCAAAAGGCTGCTAAATTTTAAAAAGATACTTTTGTCTCAAGGGTAGAATTTGGGTTTTTGCATTTTGGTGATATGACACTTGACGCAAAGAGATAGAAGAGAAAGGGAGAGGCTAATAGGGGGAGAGACAATGATCAAGATGAGCTTGCTAATCCCATTATAAGTTTTGTCATTTACGTTATGAGTCTTGTTATTTTCACTACCGATTATGTTAAAACACACTCACCAACTTAAAATGCAAAATCAAGACGAGCATGTTAATCCCTTTATGAGTTTAGTTATTTACATTATAAATCTAGTTATTTCCATTACTAATTATGTCAAAGCACATAATTCTCATCGTGTTCACCAACTTAAAATGCAAACCCAGGTTTTTGACATAATTGATACCAGAAACAACTAGACTCATAACATTCTCGTAACGGGATTAATAAGCTCGTCTCAGGTTTGCATTTTAAATTGGTAAACGTGTTTTGACATAATCAATAGCGAAAATAATAAGACTCATAACATAAATAACAAAATTCATAACGGAATTAACAAACTTGACCTGATCACCTTCTCTCTTTCTCCCTCTTCGTTGTCAGCAGGGGTCACCTTGGCCAAATTTAAAAACCCCAAATTCCACTCCAAAGACCAAATTGTCTTTTTCAAAATTCAACAGCACTTTAGGGGTTTTAGAATTTCATATGGTATTTATATGGAATTCCCCCCCCCCAAAATCAATGAAAATTGGCAAAAAAATTCTCACTAAAAAAATTTAGGGTTAATATAATTTTTTATCCTTTAAATTTGATTCAATTTTATTTTTAATCCCTTAAGTTTGAAACAGGTAGTTTTGATTCATCAAGTTTACTCCCTTCATAACAGTTGGTTAGTTTCTAAAGTTTGGAAAAGATTTGGTTTTGCCTTTAACAATGTTAATTCATTTAACTAAGCACTCACCATTAAATTAGCTTATATAGCATGCTTATTATGACAATTGACATGTCAAACGAAATTATTTTGATTAATTATAATGATATGGCAAAGGATTTGGTCATCTTATTTACTTTTTAAATCAAATGTTCAGCTTATAAGTAACCATATTTACGTCATTTGCCATGTCAATTGTCATAATGAACATGTCACATAAGTTATTTTTAATGTTATTAGTGCTAAGTCAAATCAATTAATACCGCCAAAAGCAAGACCAAGTCTTTTTCAAATTTTAAGGACCAATTGTTATAAATGGGGTAAACTTGAGAAGCCAAAATTATATGTTTCAAACCTGAGAGATCAAAACTAAAATTGGGTCAAACTTAAAAAAGCAAAAGTTATATTAATCCAAAAATCTATATATAGCTAGGTTTCTCAAATTGCATTTAATGGAACTAAGGATATTAAGCATTCTTAAAATGCAAATGTCTTGGTTTTACAACAAATCAAATAGTTTTACATTTTAACGAAGCGAAGGAAATTGAAGATTTTTACTTATTAAGAAAACTATCTTGAACAATTTCCTTCTTTTTAATAATGTACTATCAATAAAAAAAATACTCCATATTCGTAGGCGAGCAATTGATCTTGGGACTTGAAGGCTGCTATGAATATAGTAAAGAGTGAATAGAATAAACACGACAGAAGAAGCAAAATAGAAAAGTTCATCAAGAAAAGATGCCAAGGACCTTATTGGCAGAGAGAGAAAGACTTGTCCCATGTAAAAAAAAAAAATAGAGGGGGTGGGACCCCTCAATTTTTTTTTTCCACATGGGTGTTAGTCTTTCTCTCTCTGCTAAGAAAGGTCCTTGACAAAGATAGAAGCTGAACTCAAGAAAAGACATTTTATGGAGACGGAAGAAGTAGTAGCGTTTAAAAATTATTATTAGCATACATGGCATCCTGTACGTTTTGGACAAAATTCAAGCCACGTGATTAAACTACCTAATAACTATCTTTACTCTTTTTTTGTTAACTTCTGTCCCGTGTTTAACTTGAAAGGCATTAGTTGCATTAGTTAATAGTAAAACTTTGAATGTAAGAAAACGCAAATACAACATTATTTAATCAACATGTTTATCTGTATGATATAAACTTACTCAATTGTCAATACTTTATCCAGAATTCAATATGAAACTTAATTGTTTAAATTGATTTTAAACATAATTTACTTATTTACCATTAGTTTACATTATTAACAAGATCACAAAACAATCAATTTAAGAAGCCCAGAGCATATTCAAGCCTCAGCTTTTATTGTTGGGAAGAATGTTTGAACCTCCCACGTTTCTTCCAATATATATGCTCAAGTGTTTTTCATCTATAGCAAAAAGTTTAAATAAGTTGGTTAACGGACAAAAGTCAGAGTATGCCTCCAAATTTAAAGAGCGCATATAAAAATAATTGTAAATCACCGGTTGACAAGGTTCTTTGCAATATAATGTTTAAGTATTTCTTTGTAGCAAACAATTCTGTTTGAGGTATCTTCAAGCATTAAATATGGACAACTCTTTAAGGGAGGATTCCAACTCTGATTCACATTTAAGCCTCACTTAAACGAATACGGCTCTTCCTATGGCTTGCAACGCAAAACAGGTTACTTGCCAATTCTGAAGATCTGCCTCGCTTAAACGAATATGGGTCTTCTTACGCCTTTTCTTTAGTACTCTAATATGGAAACTTTGGGACAATAGGAATAGGAATATAGGAGTATCTTCGTGAGTGAATCTGCCTCTCCTTGGGCAATTATTATTGCTATTTGTTCTATTGCTAACCACCCCACTAGGGGTGCAGCTCTTGTCCGAATTTTAGATGTCGAAGCCTAGTTGCTAATGTCTTGTAATCTTGTACTGCTATACATCTAGTTAATACATCACTTAATCCAGCAAATTTAAGGGAGACATGTCCATTCTATCTGAGTCATTCACCCCAATGGATGTCTGAATTGGGTTCGAGACTTGAAAGGGACAAAGAATATATTTTCTTATTGTTTTTTTTTTGGTAAAGGACAATATATATATATATATATTTATATATTTATATTTGCGTGGAGCATCGGAAATCCTGAACTTTATACCACAAGGACAACTAAACTCTATCACCACTGTATCCACAGAGCTCAAATTCAAAACTGCTGGTTAAGTTAGTATAATTCCTTACTAGTTGAACTAAAAACTCGATGGTTAAAGACAAGTCTAAAAGATTCCATGCTAAATTGAATCCGTTGAAAAATCTTGTCATGTATTTACATTATTCTTAAAAAAAAAAAAAAGACGGGATCTTGGCTGCATTATCGCATGGGAATTTGCATGTCCCATTGCCCGCTTCCATCGATAGGTTACAAGGGATTATTTTCTTCATATACACTCAAATCCAGTTGTTTTTTTTTTTAATTACCATATACCCTGTAGATTTCAAATATCATGCATGAGCATAGAGTACAGTTTTAAGCTGTATAATAATTTATTCAAAATGATGCTCATGTCGTTCCTCATACTGCATGAGAAAACAAAAAGGATTGATTGATTGGAGAGCAAATGGAAGTCTTGGGGTAGGATCGAGCGCAAGAGCCGCTAAAATTTTGTTTTCATCAGTTTCAATAATTTCACTCCCCCTGCGATGACTGATTCAACACATTTCAGGAGTGGGTTAGAGGTTCATATCTTGCGAGTTACAAAACAACTCAGGACGGTCATTTACATTTTAGTTTAAAACCATAATCAACTCTAATCTGTCATTGCAACCGATAGCATCATCACTGCAAAAATAAGGTGTCAAATGGAAACGCAAGAACACAATCTTCAGAAGATCAGTGCAAGTGCCCTTGCACATCATGCTTTCACACAACAGTTGAAGCAGCTCAGGATGCCCTTCCTTGCCTGACCGGGAAAAAAAAAATTAACACAAATCAATCAAGGTGTTAAAGATGCCAAATAGCGCATGCTGATATTCCAAAAGCAGCTACTCATCAGTTTCATAATTATTAGGCGTTACACTGAGACCAATCTCTTGTTGATCTAGAAAATTAATCTGGTTTGCATCATATCAAATATAAAATATAAGATCTATAAAAATCTTGCATTGTTTACCAGTCATCATAAGTGCAACTTATTCCTTAGACTCTGTAGTTCACATCTAGTTCTTACTAAGATAATAAGCCTTCCGCTAAAGACACAATAAATTTCGAAAGGTATATCATGAGCAGATGGAGACAACATAAAATAAAAATTGCTTTACATGCGAGACCGTCCAGTTTCTTATTATAGAATGTAAGGAATCTCTTGCTTTGGTGTCAGCCACTAAGACTTCTTCACACCACTAATCCTAATAACAACAAATAGATATAGGATCATCTTCCACTCTTTACAAATTTTAATTCAATGCCTCACTTAGGAATGAAAAGAATGCATTTGCCCCAATTATTTATCCCACTAGCAGCTATAATTGCCAGCTGCATAACTAGGTATCATATGGGCTTCACACCATGATCTTAGGCTATTCACGGGGAGCGATTCAAGTGATTTGTGTTGTTTTAAAATGTGGCTATTCACGGGGAGACATTCAAGTAATTTGTGTTGTTTTAAAATGTCACTTGCTGCAACAACGCATGAACTGCACCTTCATACTCAATTACTCATCCACAATTAAATAGAAAGAAAAAAAAAATGCTACCCCAGTACATATAAATTCTTTAATTTCTGCCAATTATGCATATGCTGGAATATTTTTTTTGCCCCTTTATGGAAGCCAGAAACTTTAATCTTTGTCATATCTACTGACTGTATGATAATGGCCTTCATGTGTCAAATATATATTAAAGAATAAAAAAGGGGGGCAGGAATCTTACAGTTGGAGGCTCATGGTTTTGATGGTAGTGCGGTTGCTCTGGCTCACCGTGCCCAGTTTTGACGCTGGCAGTGTTAGAAGCCATGAGCTCTTCTTCATTACCAAGACTTGCCCTGGAAAGATTTGTCTTGTTCTGCTTCCTCATCTCCCGGATTTTTGAGAAATCCAGCGAGTAGTCCGGCACTTGGCCGCCCTTCTGATCCCAATCCCCAAACTGTGGAACCGATAGCCAAGGAGCAGGTCTCTAGAAGGAAAGAATTATGCTTTGTAAATAGTGACCGGTATAAATGATAGCATTAAGGACGATAAATAAATAAGTTCTCTGCTTGGCCGATCAATTTTGAAAGGTTTTGACCCAAGAATCAATAGAACCATTTTTTAGTTTCTGATTAATCCAATGCCATGCCGCAGAATAGTTAACAAACCACTAACTTCTCAAAATTTTTACATTCTTTTATCAAGGAAAAAAAAGATTTTATTTTTTAAAACAAGTTTTTGAGCTTGAAAAAAGAATAAGAGAACAGGGGAAACATGGATAAAAATCTTAGGGACGAGATTGACTCATTCTTTTGTTTGGGAAGACTTAAGATTTCTTGTTTAACTGCAACAGTGATATCATCATTTCAAAGTTTGAACACAAACCATTGGTTAATTGAATGGACAAGGAAAGAGCATCATCATTCATCGTGCTTCCGTGTACTTATTTGACAGATTAAGATAGTCAAAGCCAAAAGGCCAAAAAGTTTTACCACCACTTAGAAATAGTAACGAAAAGAGGAGAGCCATCACGGGTTGCATGACCAACTAATAATGAAAATGAATCGCTGAATCACCCAGAAATAGATCGAAGAGCAGGAACTATGCCCCGGAAAAACTCAATAAGGATCCACAGGCAGGAGTTTAGTAATAATCATTCTCAACATATATTTTCATTTATAGCTTTCAGTGCTCTCGTTCAAGTAATTCTACTGAAACCTAGATCAGTTAGCAGTAGGCGCATATAGAAAATCGTAATCATCTCCAAAGATTAATGAATAATCGTCTCATTTCGGCGAATAACAATAGACACAAAAACACTCGAGCAGAAACGCCAATTGCTAGCAAAAACTATAATCATCCAGTTCGAGACGTCTCTTGGCAAAAACACACAAGGAGAGAAAAAAGCTGACCTCTTTACGATCATCCATAGGGAGTATTTCAAAATTCACCAAAGTAACAGTATAAGCAAGCAAAGCAAGAGCGAGAGAAGCTGGGCTTAGTGATACAGGTACAGCAGCAGAAGGGAGAGAGATCCTGGTGATGATATTGATGCCACCCCACGGTGACTATGTAAAGATGATTTCGCTCAGTGATTAAAAGAAAAGGTTGGGCGGTCTGATGCGATATCTCGAGAACTAGGAGGGCCCTACTTTTTCTCATTTTCCTGTTAAATTATTTGACCCAAAAAAAGCGAGGCGCATTATTGTTATTTAATATTTTTGTAATATTTTCGCGCCGTTATTAAGAAAATAATGAATAGATCATAAATATAAATTGATTCTTGGGGATGATAGGTTGATAGTATTGCCTAAAAAGATTGATTTGAGGTCCCAACATGAACATGTGGAGTGGAGTTAAGTAAAGCACGATGCGTCCTTGAAGGAAATCAAAACAGTGGCCAAATTGGCTTTCACGAGTACGTGATCGCACTCAATTATTATACGCGTCGTGTTATTAGTTATTACTTATTAATAATCAATGAATTGGCTCTTTTCTTCATTTCCACTTGGGTGATGGTAGTATATGTATGGTGAGTGGTGACTGTCTGATTTTTATTTTTTTATAAAAAAATACGGTACCATATCAGCCAAGTCACGCTGACTTTGAACTCATTTGTTTGTTAACTAACTGTCATATAGTATTTTCTTTCATTTTATTCTTTAAATGTAATTTTTATTGGGAAAAAACAACTTGGATCATTCGTTTGCCGATGGTAGAAGAGGCATATTGGATTTCTATGTGTTCTTTTCTTTTTTAATTTAAAATGCTTAACATCAATTTCTCTCTAAAATATCTGATTTATACTACCTCTTATCTTAAATATAAAAATTAATTTATTTAAAAAAAACTGAAGAAACTAATTAAATTATTTTAAAGTACATACATATTTTTTAAAATAATTTTTTTTATTTATGAACTAGTATATAATGTGATAAAACACGATATCTGATATGATTAAATTATTTATTTAGTTTTCTTAATGTTTAAAAAGAACTTAATTAAGTAATATCTATAAAATGCCAAGGGAATTCTGATCTATTTGAGTGGCATGGCTTGAGGGGGCGGTGCATGCATGAAAAGAACCCTTTTTGTGGTATTTGCTTTAATTTGTTGCTTTTTGTGGCCACAAATTGGAGATCAAAGAATTATTTTGTATTACTTCTTGTCATTATTATACGAATGAGATTTTATATCAAGCAGATGTGGTGAAAGTTTTTTTGTCTGAATGCATATCTGTTTTGGCGTTACCAGACCAAATGCTTGGCATCAACCTCACCACATTATTTTTCTAAATGGTTTGAACACCGAATCTAAACAATTGCAGCTGTACTAGGGGAAGAATCTTGATGAAGATGAATACTTTATGCTTGTCATTTGGATGACATAAAAATACTATTTAAATTACCAAAACCCAAAATTTCTATTAAATTAACAAAAAGAATAAATAGGTGATCTTATAAGGATATAAGTATTTGAAGTTTGGGATTGATAAGTTTAACAATTTAGATATAGAGACTGGCAACTTGAACTCTTTAAGTAGTCATCATATATACTTAAATTGTTAATTGATATTTTTAAACTGTTATTATCTATATTTAAGTTGTCAACATTCATTCTTTAAAATCTCGTATTCTTATCATAACACATATTTATCTTTTTGCTAATTTAGTTTATATTTTTATAATTCAAATAATATTTTTCTAAAACATATTGTCATCAATCTTTTATTTAAAAAGTGAATAATTACTACAGTAATCAAGATCAACAGTCGGTAAATGGTAACGGTGAGACCTGCTGCCCATATTTGGTCCAATCACAAATAATTGTTTCTATTATTCGGAATTCAATATCCCTACGGAGGCTGGTTCGCTAAGTGTAGTAAACTACTAGCATTAAAGTCTAGTTTAATGCTAAAAGTCAAACAACATAGGCTCATCTAAGGTAGTTGCCTTATACTCCTATTGTTCTCAATATAATATAATAGAATATTCAGTTTCAGTTTTAATTATAATATTCAATTATTTTTTTTAGAAAATTGTAAAAAGGTAAATTATATTGCCTGAGAGCATTAAAAATTTATCTTTTTTCTTCAACTCCTGTAATATAATAAAACACAATATATAATATAACCAAACGCTCTAAAAAAAATATTTGTTTGAAAGCATTAAGTAATTTGTTTTACTTACTTAACTTCTCCAGAAAAAACTAATTGGATTGTATAATTAAGATAAGAGGTAGAATGTTAAAGGGTTAATCTTAGTATGAAAACATATAACATAGTTTTAATATATGTCAATCTTTTTTTAATTTACACTTATTTATCCTCTGTCAATAATAATTAAAGAACAAAGAGCATGGAGGAATTAAAGATGACTAGAGTCTTTTAAAAAATACATATTATATTAAATAATTTTTTTTAATCTAATTAAATTAAATAAATATATTTTATATTAAAGATAGACCATAGAACATTTTAGTACCTCAAATTTTATTATTCCTTTGCACGAAAGAAACAAGCAATTGCCAAACAAGGCCGCCTTCTAAACTGTGAATATTTACGTCAAGCAAGATGTTTCAGTAAAAGTTGAAGTTAAGTTTGATGAAAGAATCCAGCATTCCATGATACACTATACCAAACTGGGATCTGGGATCACCCAACACTAATAAAAAATGCCTCTAAAACAATGAAAGAATCGACCTGACTCGCTTACAATAACAAAATAATAATTCAGTCAAGACACGCAACTTCATTCCTTCAAGAATGCTACACGCGTATACTGTTAGCAAATGTCCGATTACCATTATACAGATTTTCAGACATTAATATCCGACCGCCTTGTTCTGGTGGCAGCACTGATTTCTGAGGAACTAGACACAGAAAATTTTGGGAAGCTATGGTTTATAGAAGAAGAGACTGGCTGCTGTGGATAAAGCGTGGGAGGTGGAGTCAAATTTCGTTGAGCTGGAAGGGGAGGAAGTGTGTTATACGTGTAAGGATCACTGCTTATACTGCAATTACCAAAAAAAAACAAACACAAATTGTAAGGGGCCGCCCAAAATATGCCAAGTGACAAGTGCCGTTTATAAAACTGCGTCAATAAGTACTATACAAATAATAATCTAGATATAACTCTACAGCCACCGTTCAACAATAAACCAACTCTCTGATTTAATTTAGATGGAATTTCTACGAGGTCCAAAGGAAAGGACTTAATTACTGAGAAGTCCAATAATAAGTGTGGTGTTATCATTTCTTATATTGGAACTTGTCATTCATTGCATGCTGTGCAATTGTCATCAGAAATCCTTGGTAATTAAGTCCTTTCCTTGGGACTTCATAGTAATTCCCTAGAGAATGAAAGTGAATATATACCCAAACTGAAAATTTAAGATCTGACAAGCATCCTTGTCCAAAACAAATTCAATGAGTGAGGTGTAATGGCTATATAAAAAACACTGCAGCTTCAAATTGGTTAGCAAGCCAGGCCTAATATACCTTTTATTATAGGATTGATAATCATCGTCTGTTGAATTATCATCTAGGCGTTGGGGAAGTCCCTGAACTGTTGAAGTAGACCATGTAGAAACAGACCATGTAATTGGTTTAGCTACTTCATCTGAAAAATACCTTCTCCTGATCAACTATCAGGAGAGGTCCTAGTAAATTTAGAAGACGCTCAACGCCATAAACAAAAAATAGAAATATTGAAGACAATATTCACCGTTCGTAAAAAAGTCATCACAGCTTCCTTGTCATACCTTGCTTCTTTTGCAGCCTGCAAGTGTCCAACAAATAAATAACCACGGGTATAAATAAGTTCAATTGAAATTAACAATTGCTCAACAGAATGCAAAAGCGCACGGATTTCTACATCTAAAGTCAAAAAATCCTATTTGTCACATCATCAGAATATCTGGTACTGAAGAATTTGAATAAGTGCAATAGAAATCACGATTCTCCATTTCAAAAAATCCCAAAGCTCACATCACAGTAGACAATCTATGGACTCTGGTCTATGGAGCAAAGATTCAGCATGCCTAATAGCACAGCAGCATAGATAAAATAAGTTTGCCCATTCCTTAGGTGCAGTAATTTTTTCATAAATATTGGTCAATAAAATCATGAGAATCATCCTGATATGAATGTATAAAAACAGTAAAGTTTGACCTTTTCAGACTAACCAGTAATAAGCACTAACATTACACTTTGATGTGATAATAATATAAGAATTCTTGCGAAGTAGGCATGTGCTTTTAAGCATAGAAAGATAAAGAAGAATTTTAACAAGAAAGACCAATATGTAAAATAGTTTAGATGAGAGACTTACAGCAATAAGGCTTCCACTGCCAGGAAAACTCTCAGTCAGAGGAAGCTCCTCACTAAATGGAAGCAAACCCTGCTTCTCAACCCACTGGCGTGCTACATCAACAAGATTCCCGCTGCTTCCTCTTGTACCCTCGTTTGCAGCAATATCAGCCTTATTACCAATAACAATATATGGCACAGGAAGACCACAAGGTCCAGCAGATCCTAAAGGAGCTGAAAAAGATCCAGTTGCAGCAATCTCAGCCGCCCACTTCTGCAAACCAGTCTTTGTTCTCCTTTGTGAGAGATCATGAACAAAAATTATACCTACAGATGAAGTCCAAAACAGAATCCATAGTTAATGATCACACAGCCAAGTCCCAAATATGTCCTTACGACTAAGGCTTCAATAATCACTAGTGAACTCAAATTTTAAAAAGTTCTTGTACATTAAAATTTAAAAGGCTATTAAGGACAGTGATAAGGTAGTTACTTAGCAAGTAGTCTTGAGTTCAATCCTCTGCTCATTTTTTGCGTGTGTGTTGTTTTGTTTTCCTTTTTTTTTTTTTTTTGGGGGGGGGGGGGGGCGCCGGGAAAGTCCAGTTACATATGTGGGGAGTGTTGGAGATAAATCTTGAAAGAGGTCTCAAAATCAAAGTGTTCAAAAAATGATAGGCATAGCTTATGGTATTCTTAACTGATCAATTTAAGCTATTCTAGTGAAATGGACAAATGGTTGTGATGGACAAGGTTTCGCTTCTTTTTGACTCATACAAAAAATTAGCATTATTAAATATCTCTTTCTACCAGAGTCAGTGTGTTATGTTTGACTTATCCAACAAAATGTTCTTAGATCTTGTCCTCAGATCAATGTTTTTTCATCACATTCTGTATACTTTGGTTATCTGTTTCTTAATTTTTTTTTTCCTGCAACAGATTGTTTATTGACTCACTTAATTCATTTGTCTCTTAACAATATATTATATTATTGAACACTTTGATAAAAGTTGCTCACGGCTCAGTCTGTTGCATTCATGAATATATATGATAATAGAATTGGCTTATTGGATTATCTTCTGCTTGTGATGTGCAGGGTCCATGGACTAAAAGCATGCTACAATCTCTGTCATTGTACTACATACATCGAGCAACTCATCAAATGTTATTACCCCAAATGTTGAAAGTGGTCCAAGCAATACTTCCAGACATACTTCACGCACTTGCTGCAACAAGCTTGCCTCTTGCTTGCATCTCTAATACCTTGAATAAACCCAGCCCTCAAAATGTGTTCTTTGCTCCTTTTAACAATATTAAGTGGGCCTTAGCTCGATTGGTATACTTGTTCGATGTCCAACTTGAGAGAAATGTTGCCACGTAAGCCTATATTCACTTCACCACTCAGTTACTAGATCGCATGTTTATCTATAGTTTTCTGTTAAATATCAACTGCAAATGCTAAATTGATAAAGAGTATGTGGAAAACCAATGCTTTTTTACCCAATAGTAAGGAAGAGTTCGTGATCTATGATTATGCATTTTTACATTGTTTGTTATGGCAGAAGACTAGGAATAGTCTTTTGTTTTGCTTTTTTTTTTTATACTAAACACTAGTACAATAAAATTGTGATTTGTTCCCAGAGTTCTTGGGAGAAATAAATTAAGGGTAGGTTTTATGACACATGGTGCTTTTACGGGCTTTAGTGTATCAGTGTATGGTTAAAGAGAAATGTTAAATTTTGTTGAGAATGATTATTTCCTTTGCAATTTTTAATAACATGATTTACATTACTGTATGATTTGTCTTTGCTTTTAATAACTTCAGAAAACTTTTCTCACATATTTTCAAGTGTACTGGAAAACTCAACTATGTTAGACCAAAATATATTTCCTTGGTAGCACTATAAAGTAAGGGATGTGATTTGCTATTCTGTTTCCATTGAACTTCCAAACAAACTTTGTGGGAACTCAAACCCCACACATCCCACTCCTCTCCAAATTGCCAAATAACCCCTGAACATAGATGTGGCAGACATCTAATATGCTTTGTCCTCTTTGGACCCTTTCAGGATCATTGTGGCTCTCCTTGTAGCATGTGCATCATTTATTTTTATTGGCGGTCTCCTGTTTTACAATTTAAGGTAATAATTGATATGCACTTTCTGAAGTGAGTTTCTTGTTCATGATTTTCATATTTAGCAGTGTAAGTAGCATAATGTCCAAATTTCCTCACTCTCTTTATCCTGTAGAAAGCAAAGTGGTCGAAACAAGACATTAGAGGAGTGCTTCTGGGATGCTTGGGCATGCCTTATTTCATCATCAAGTCATATAGGAGTATGTTGGAATTCTTGTAGATTTCACACTTTTTTTTTTTAATTTATTTGACTCAGTTGCCCCCTGTGCTGCCTATATGCATTGACGATTACTGAAGAACATGTTTTTTGGCTGGAATGCAGCAACCAACACGTATTGAGCGTGCTCTTGGATTTATTCTTGCCATGTGGGGTATATTGTTTTACACACGCCTTCTAAGCACAATGACTGAAGAATTTAGGGTAAGCTCCAAAGCAGTAAGCATTCAATAAGGATTATTCTGTACAAGTCTTTACTTGTCAATCTTTAGAGCAGAATAATATGCAAAGACTAAGAGCGGGGGCCCAAGTGCAAGTTTTGGAGCGTGATCACATCATCATTTGTGGTATGAATAGTCATCTGCCTTTCATATTAGAGCAGCTAAACAAGTATCATGAATTTGCAGTCCGCTTAGGCACTGCTACAGCGAGGTAAGCAGTTCACCTAAGGTTGCTGCACTAACTGCTGTTCAAAATGCTGGCTTTGTGATATTCTGTTTGACTCTATTCAGGAAGCAGAGAATCCTTCTTATGTCTGATCTTCCTAGAAAACAGATTGATAAAATAGCTGACCCAATGGTGAAAAATTTAAAGCACATTGACGTCCTTACAAAGAGGTATTAATGCTTGGATATCTTCTTATATTATGTTGTTTAATAAGAAGTTATTCATGACGACATCCCCCTTCCTTTTAATGGGGTAAAATACTGTAATTTGAATGCTTCTGGTTTTACATTTTTTTAATCTGCATTTTATTTTTGAGCACAATGGCACTTCCAGTCCCTTTAATTTTCACATTAGAAATATTGATTCTCGTTAATCTGAACTATTAATCAGAACATCCTTCTTTCAGTGCAATTAAAGCAATCAAGACAGTTGCTCCCTTAATTTTCATTAATAATGCGTTCCTCTTGTCTTATTTACAGGGCAGAAAGAGATTTTTTCCCTACAAGTAGCCTCATTAATTGTGTTTGTGTTATTTTACCTCTAATTTATTATTCTGTAGCCAATTATTTTCTTAGATTTCTCATTAATGTGAGTGTGTATATTAAATAGGGTTGAGATTGAAAAAGTTATTAAATTTTAGAACAGAATTAATGACGTATAAGAGTTTTTAGGCTCTGGGAAAGCATGTTAGAAGTGCCGTAAGGGAGTAAAATCTTGCATTTTATAAGAGTCCCTGACTGTTCCTTTGATTAATTATTTTTATGTACTACATGATAAATCCTGGTAAAAAAAGTGAACCGATATTTTCAATTCAAAGTCTACTGCTCGTATGTCATACCTAAATTTTATCACTGTTCAGTGGCAGCCTCACTTTGACGGAATCATATGAAAGAGCAGCAGCCAACAGAGCTCGTGCAATAATTATACTGCCAACAAAAGCGGATAGGTAATATCTGGCCTGATTAAAATGCAGATTGATAATGTGGTTCCAGGTCAATTTCAATTGAATTTAACCAGCCTTTTATAAAATCCATCCTAGTGTGTTAAGGAGGTATAGTATTTCATGAAGATGCACTGAAAGCATCAACGATGTTGCTTGTAGTTACTAATTATTTTAGGCATAGTGGTCAGGGTTTTAACTTATTAACATCTGGTATGGCACTTTGGACATTATTATAAGTCCATTTTAACTAATTCTCACATTAAAGAATGATAGTTAAGTCATTAAAAATGCCTTAAATTGATAAAACTTTCCAAGTTATCCTTATTAAACTTCTCTCTCTCTACATTTACAAAGCATTCTCTCATCTCTCTCTTTTGAACGAGAATTAAATTAGGGTAAAATTAGAAGTTGGTTTAATAACCTCTAATTGAACTTATATTCAGGACCCAAAAATTATTCTACAAATGGACTTGTAATGATCAGAATGTTAGTTTTTATGTAGATTTTAGTTAGAGTAATGATGAGAAGCATCAGCTCAATGTAGTTTGACTATTTGTTTGAATATGTAATAAAACAGCTACTAAAATACCCTTGAACTTAAACTGACCAAAACTTAAAAAGAAGTCCCACATAGAACAAGTGAGAACAAATGTCCGATTGAAATATTCAAGCTGTGATTAAATGAGTCAAAAACGAAAACCTCTACTATCCCACTTTCCTCCTTTTTTCCACCAAAACATTTAGTCAGGTTATAAAAACAAATGTCAGATCCTATAATTTCTTTTTGTCCCCTGATCTTGTCACTGTTAGGCTTTTCTTCATTTATATTTTTCCTCCTGCTCTGATATCATGATAAAGGGATGAAGAAAGTTGTATCTAATGACCCCATAGAGAGCTTAGATGAGATAAACAAAAGGGAAAATAAATATGAGGAGACAAATTGCTAAACTGAGGGATTGGATCCTTGATCGTATGACTGTTTCCTAGGGTCAACTAATTACTACATAATCAACAAGTAGTCGGCTAATAATCAAATATCTATAATATCAAACATGTTGAGTGACTTCTTGATGGGTAGATGACTATAACATTTCAAGTTTTTGTAGCTTATGACGCAAATATGTAATAGAAGACCTTATGAGGTATATGCACTTGAACACATTTCAAATATGACAATATTATTTCCAAGAAACAGTAATAATCTTAGAAGGAGCTTTTACTTACTAAATAAAAGCTGCAAGAGCTCAGTCATGAGGAAGAGTTAAAAGGTTCAAAACGAAAAATAACATTTCTATAAATGTATGAAGCACAGGAAACATCAACTTTTGAAATGATGTTCCAAATACTTGTTAGAGCAAAATGAGAGCAAGAACCTGACTTGAATCTTTTAAGAAAATAATTCAGAATGAACAAGTTTCAAAATTGAGGGACTACTGCTAAAATCCCTTATAAAGCAATCAGTAGCTTATTCTCTAACTGTAAAATGTAAAACATTACCCAATGAGTGGCTTTATGGTGATCACATGGCAGCTTGGGTTATTTTAGCGAAGTAATTATTTTTATCTTTGTTGTCTTTCATCAATATTCTGAGTTTCACTTTAATGGAGTATTGATTTCAGATCCTTAATTTCTTAGGTATGAAGTTGACTCGGATGCTTTTTTATCTGTTTTAGCCCTTCAACCAATTCCGGATATGGATTCTGTCCCCACCATTGTTGAAGTAAGTTGCATGCTTTCTGCTTGAAATGAAATGAAGAATATAAAATTAAAATATAATGCACAAAAGTGAAAATTTATCTTATTCAATGAGTGCAGGTTTCATGTTCCAAGACAAGTGAGCTCTTAAGATCTATCTCAGGAATGAAAGTAGAGCCGGTAGAAAATGTTGCGTCCAAGTTATTTGTTCAATGCTCTCGGCAAAAGAAGCTTACAAACATCTACAGACACTTGCTAAATTATCGAAGTATTTTATAATTTCTGCATATCATATTTGTCTGCATTCCTTCTTTGACATTATATTTAAACTTTTTCTGTAGTGGTGTTTTATACATGGTTTATTCTCTACGTAAATTGAGAATAATCAATGAGAATGAAATGGTTTTCTGGTAGTGTGGACCATAGCTGCTTAGTCACTCAATTGTGCCATTTCATTATAGTTCAGTCATTTTTTATGCAAATTCTCAGAATTAACTTTCCGTTTAGCTTTAATTAGTTAATTCTTTTTTATGGCTAGTATAAGGTGAGGTTAATGAAACATTTCCCGATTTGACGACCCTTGATTTGGAAACTGGCTTGTTATTTTCTTTATTGACCTACCAAACAAATTTTATGTCCCTGAAATTTAACTATAACTTTTTCTTTTTTCAGAAAATGTATTTAACCTTTGCAGCTTACCTAACCTAGAAGGAATGACCTATAGGAAAGTAAGAAATGCATTTCAAGAGGTAATTCATGCAATTTGTTGGCCGAATCCTCCATTTACTGCTTACATAAACTTGCTTACATAAAGTATTTCTCCATTCATATTATTTCAGGCAATTGTCTGCGGTCTTTATCGGAATGGAAGGATAAACTTCCATCCAAATGATAATGAAAACCTGCAGCAAACTGATAAAGTATGTAGACTATCCCTTAACTAAATCTAATGCATATTCCATTGTAAATTTGAAGTTTCTATAGCAATTTTATTATTTTGTTACCAAAAGAGATATGCTCTTAACTTTTTGCTGTTCCCCTAAGGTTTTCAAATCAATTTATTTCCAAAGGTTTGCTAGAATACTCTCTGATGTCACAAAGCTTGCCTTATCTAGGTATTAATGATTGGATCCCTTCGTGATAAGAAGGAGGCACATGCACGCAAGAAAGAAGGAATTCATGACCAAGAAATTCCAGAACAAGATGTCAAACATGCCATAGAATTGAGTAAAAAGAGACTATCTAATAGTGAAAAGCATCTTAAGGGATCAAATTCCAAGGTGGGACAACTACATTAGAAAAAGATTTTGCTTATCATCAAATGCCATTTATTAAAGATCTTTGCTTTTATTACTGATCATCATGTAGGCGCCAGATGAAACTCTGGGACCAAAAGAGTGCATTCTTTTGCTTGGGTGGCGCCCTGATGTTACGGAAATGATTCAAGAGTATGATAACTATCTTGGTCCGGGAAGTGTTGTGGTATGATCTAATATATATGATGAACTGATTACTTCCATTGGTGTTTATTTCATTTGTTGCATGATTTCCTGATTAAAAACCATATGCAATCTTCAATGCAAGTATTGAGGCCTGAACTTTAATCAATACAATTTATTTAATACAACTTATATAAACTTATGGCTGACAGGCATAGAAGCTTTAATTCCTGATTGCCAATACAAATGTTTTATACTACTCACTAATGTGCCAGTGGAAAAAGTGTAAGTGCTAAGATATTTTATGAAAAACTGATAATTGATTGATTATTCACACATCTTGAGAAATTGACAATTGACTGGCTTTTCATTTTGTTGCTATTGCCATCATAGCCACATCCATAAATCCAAGTGTCGATAATGCTTTTTGATGATGTCAATGAATTAAAACTTCATGGTAAGGGAATGAGATTTATTTTTCATAGATGCATTAACCTAAAATGCACTCACTTGATGGTCTGAAAGGATGCTAAATGTGAACCTCAGAAAATTTATATCCAAGGAAATGGTCGAGCGGTTTTTGATTGTGCATGTTATCCCCAACTTCTACTTTCTGGACTGTCTATACACTTATTCTAAGTTCAAAATTCATTTCTTAAACTATATGCAGGAAATATTATCTGAGGCACCAGTAGATGAAAGGACTAGGTCCTGCAGCATTATTGGTGAATGTAATTTCAAGCATGTTAAAGTTTCTCACAGGGTATTCAGCCACCGTTGTATTAGAATTTTCCTTTAATGATTTTTCTTATAGGGAAAATTGATTAAAAAATTCCTATTTAAAAATTATATTGGCCAAAAGGACCTGATACATTTTTATGCATAGAAATTACCTGTACTCTGCAGGATATTATATCCTATTGCCAATAGAACTTTTAACTAGTGACTTTTCACTGATTTTCCCCTTCTACTTTTATGATTATTTACTTTATTCATATTTTGTAGATTGGAAATCCTTTGGACTATGACACCGTAAAGCACACCCTTCTGAATATCCAGAAATCTCTTGGTAATGAAGATATTCCTTTGTCAGTTGCTGTCATATCTGACAGAGGATGGCTTCATAAAGGTAATGATGCATGTTGGCTTTTGTGACAAATAATAGCCTACTATTGATTATTGGCTCTTCTCTCTGCAGATCCATCCAAGGCAGACAAGAAATCTGCTTATTCTCTCCTACTGGCAGACAATATCTGCAAAACTCTTGGACTTAAGGTGATATATTTTACATTTTACGACTTAAATCAAATCTGATGATATCAATTTCAAGACCATATACATGGAAACATTGTTTTAGTTGGCAGTTATAATTATGAGCTCAAGCCCAGAAAGGGCATGGTTGAAATTGCCCACTATGGGCAAAGAGCAAATTATCTTTAATTTGATAATCTCAACCTACTGCGGCGCTGGCAACATATAATTATGAGCTCGGAAGGTATAACTTGGTTCTGTAAATTGCTGTTTCGTAGGTGCATAATCTAGTTGCAGAGATTGTTGATTCAAGTTTGGGGAAACAAGTAATGCTCTACATGTCTTAGTTTGCTCAAATTTTCAAAATTTAGATTGGATTATTTTGACTTAATGGTGCTTCTGTATGTGATGCTGCAGATTAAAAGAATCAATCCGTCTCTAACATATATTCCAGCTGAGGAACTAATGAGCCATGTAACAGCTCATGGTCATAACCTTTCTTCTCTTGTTTGCTATTTTCTCTTTATGTGGTCTATAACTCTATATGCTAAGTCAATGTGCTCAGAAAGTTCTTTTCTGTGCTTGCAAAGCAGTAGCGGAGAACAGTGAACTTAATGAAGTTTGGAAAGACGTCCTAGATGAAGAGGGGGATGAAATATATGTGAAGGCAAGTAATATACTCCTTTTGCAATACCTTAATAACCATGAATCATTCCCATTTGATGGATAAATTCCTTCCTTCATCCGTATTCTCTTCAATTAGTCCGAATTAGTTGGCATTTTTTTGAACCTTGTCTTCCTAACAAAATACATTTACAAGATTATATTATTGTTGAACCCAGTTGTATATCTTATACATTGCACAGAATTTAAAGAATGAACCATATTTATGATTTGTATAACGGTGCAACTTACTATAGATTTATTATTGTTTATTGATATTAATATTAATATTAATATTGATTTGAACATGGCATTTAATAAGCATACGCCTTCCATTCTTTCATGTGGCAGGACATCAAATTTTACATGAATGAAGGAGAGAATCCTTCATTTGCAGAGCTCTGTGAGAGGGCAAATGCACGGAGAGAAGTAGCCATAGGTTATGTGAAAAAAAACAAGAAGGTATGCTGTTAAAAATATGATAAAGCATACTTACCCATAAAAAAAATTATGTTGAACTATCCGTAGGAGCATGTTACATATAATTTTGTCATATTTGCAGGTTATTAACCCAGTTCCAAAGTCAGAACCCCTCTCTCTTGAAATGACAGACTCACTGATAGTTATATCTGAATTTGAAGGAGAACAGCGTGTGGTTTTATAATGCTGAAGACTCTAATCTTATCTTCATGCTGCTTCACTATTTCTGCAGGGGTATTGTTCCCACCACCCTGTATAAGCCCTGGCAGAGATTATCTTTAGGAATCTCAGTTGATCAAGCCCTAGAAGAATAGAGGGGGAATCATTATTTTTAATTTTGTGACTTAAGATGATTAAAACGCTCAAGATTTTGAGGAGTTCAATAATGGTCTCATTATAGATCACTGAAAGATTTAGGGGCTTATGTGTTCCTTTTTGTTTGGACCAAGGCTTGTTAATTAGTTCTCAAATGCAGAGATTTTAAAAGCCTTTCCAGACCAAACTATGAGGCCCATTAGAGAAATTAAAGCTTGATCTCACGAATGGCTTTCCAAAGCAAAAGAAGGAACTTTGTCCTTCAATATAGAGAGATCTCAAACGCCATTCTGCAAAGTTGTGTTGACCATATCTTCATTGCTGAAGGTAAAATTTGTGATTTGGTTGGGCGATACTCCTTGCAGTGAAGGGATCCATTTGATCCTTCATAATTTTATTCTCTTTCCTTGTCTTTTTCCTGTACATTCTCTTTTATCTATTTTCTCAACGTTATTTTTCTCTTACTTACCCCTTACAAGGGTATACTTGAAAAAATAAAAAAGTTAATTTCTTACATATTTATTTTAATCAAAATTTTCAACTACGTAATCCTATTAAAGGATCTTATAAATAATTCATCAATCTTGTATATAAGCCTCTGAGGCTCTAAGCTGTTTTGGGGATTGGAGTGTTAGTGGCCCTTTTCTAATTGTCCCTCAATTTTGGGGCCCTTCCCAAATATTTTTTGTGTGCTTTTCATCATTAGATTATACATGGAGTGAGTGACATTTTGATATAATATAAATAAAATAAAACTATTTTAATTTTTTTTATGTTTTTTTAAAAAGTTGTTTTTTAAAAAAAATTTGGATTAAGGGGAAAAACCCATTAATGAAAAGAAGCTCCCTTTTTAATCTATAATATATCAAAAAAGTGTCACTGAAATAAGAAGTACAAAATAATTTTTGGGAAAATTGCGTAGAGGTTTTGAATAAGGGAATATACATTAAAGAGGTTATGAGATAGAAAAAAATTATTGTCAGGTCCCAATTAACAATTCCATGTGTTTTGAGACCTCTTTGATATAAATTCCTTTATTTGGGATTTGAATGCGATTTTCCCAATAATTTTTGGAAAGCGCCCAAATTTAAGAGACAACAAAGGGAGCAGCTGGAAAAGGGTGCTAACACCCCCAAAGTCTCTGTTTTTGCTAGCATTGCATCATTTAATTTTTCAAAATGGTGAAGCCAAGACCTCCTTCACTTGTCACTATTCAATCAAGATCCTTACTCTCGTAGGATACTCTTACAATGTCACACCTTCATTTTATACCATTTACCTTACCATATTAGAGCTATTGTAATCACTAGTTATGACTTTAAGTTGGGACAATAGGGGAAATTTTTTTTCACTTTATTAGGTTATTATTCATCCGCCCATTAATTTCAACCAACTTTGAAAAATCATAACTAATTCTAGAAAAATTAAAACGTGGTGATTCCAAACTCATTGGAAAGCTTTCTTATTCCTCTTTAAAAGAAAAATAATCTCATACATTGATAGCATAGTAGTGGATGTGCGTAGGCCCTCAAAGATGCATTGTTCATATAGTCAAAATGACACTATTCATTTGGTCATTTTCTATTTTCCAGGATTTTTTGTCCAACTTTGGGAAGGCATAACTTTCTCTACAAAACTTCAAATGACATGATCTACTACTCCATCTGCATCTAAAAAATACCCTATATTAGCTTGCATAGGCTTGTGGTCAGATTCAATCATTTGCTCAGAACATAGCCAATCCAAATTTATGCTCAAAATAGCCAAAAACCAAGTGTCATAATACCATAATCACATTGCCATGCTAATTTTCCTTTTCCTCTTAATGCTCATGCCACTCGGACAGCATAACGGGTAAGTAAAAGCATATCCTTATCATTACAATATGTTTAGTAGCATATAATATCAATCCAGAAATCCAGTATCATAATATATATATACAAATACAGTCATCCAGAAATAGTTCAGGGAAAAAATTAAACACGCTCTATCTTTCTCTTTTCCTTCATAGTAGAACAGTAACCAGTAACAATATAATGCAATGCAAGTCATACAATATGCAATGCTCGTAACTATATAATGCAATGCAATGCTCGTAACTATATAATGCTCTATCTTTCTCTTTTCCTTCATAGCAGAACAGTAACTAGTAACAATATAATGAAATGCAAGTCATGCAATATGCAATGCTCGTAACTACTCATCTAGTGCCCTCTCTCTCGGCACTCATAATGTATAGGGAGTATGCACATGACTCTACCTTTATCACATAGCCAAGGCATATAAATAGGGAGTCATACATCTCATTCATCTCTCACATGCTTGCTCAACCACAACACAATAAAACAAGCCACAACACATAGTAGAAAGTAAAGCAATTATAAGTTAAGGTTAGAAGTTCTAACTACCAGTTACTTATGGACAATGCAAGTGCTTTCTTTCCTATGCTTCTGGTGATATTGAGAGACTCCTCTGATATGCCTAAACACAGCATAATGTCAAGGCATCAATGTATGCTACCACTATTTAACTAGAGACCCTTTTCTCTTTACATATAGGGTTCAGACAATACTTGTCCTTTAACCGATTTTAGAGGCCTGAATCCATTTATGGTATCCATATTACCAAAATCATGCTCCTCCCCTAGTAATCCCCTTTGGCCGAATACTCCCCCTATTATGGGGTCCTCGGTGATTTTATCAGTTCGGTGTTCCACGCGTGTTCTTTCAACATTTTCTTAAGTAAAACACTGTCCTGAACACATTGGAACCATCAAACCCATGAAAATCAAATAAATAACACTACCCTAGGGGTCTTGGCCAAACCACATGCATGCTACACAATTCAAGAACTCAACCTAAATCAAGCTCATACACTAATTTCTAGCCTTTTCCAACCTTTAGGAACATAAAACAACATCAATTCCTCTCTCCCTTAGGTTGGTTGAAACTTGGACAACATTTCCACCCCTTAGAATGCTTCCATGGAGAAGAGAAAGGAATTGAAAGGAGATATAGACTAGAACATACCTCAATCGAAGGATCAATCGGTGTAGCTTGATTCGCCTTTGAATCCTGTGAAGGAAGGTCGAGTTTTCAGTCGGCCAGAGCTTCCCCAGGGTTGCCTTCTTATGCGCCTAAATGAGGGGAGGGAGCTCTCTATTTATAGAGCTATGTAAGGACACTCTTGGTATTTTAGAAAAGTTTAAGTCAACAATTTCAACTCCTTGCACCTCCTCATGCCACATGGCCCATTCCACATGCTTCTTGGCTTCCCCTTTAAGGAAAAAACTGGCTCAGGGTTCATCTGGTCTGGGGGTCTCACACATTCTAGTATCATGCGATCGTTTTTCCTATACTACCTTAAATAACCCAGAAATTCTATAAAATTAAATACTCATAGAAAAAATCCCAAATTTTATCCAAAAATCTCTAAATAGCCCAGGAGGACACCATAAAAATTTCATAATTTTTTGACATATGGAACTCTCAAAATTAATTTTTCTCCCAAGAAGTCCTTCATACTAATGATAAACCGATTTAAGCAATTTTTAAGAATTCCTCTGGACTTCCTCTTGACCTCCAATAATTTTTATAATTTCTTTAAAATATTATACTAATTTTTCCCAAACTTAGTCTAGAACATTGAGTTCTCTGGATATCTAATATAATTAGTTTCTAGCCAAAAACCCAGTCCGACAAAAAATAATAAAATAATAAAAAATTCATATGGCCTTTAAAAATTATTCTGACTATCCCATACTATTCTGGATGCTCTAAAACATTTTTTGGGATTTTATGAGAATTTTCGGGGCTTTCAAACCTGTCCAAAATCAACCTCTAATTTTGCTGAATTTTTACTTTTTGCACATAGGTCCCTCACTAATCTCACTTCAAAAGTCAGGAGATCTCTCTCTTCTACAGACTAAGGCCCTTTGTCCATCCCAAGTACCTCATCTAGGCCTAAAAAAAATATCAGGATACAACCCTCAGTCTACCTCAAAATGCCATATCTGGGCCTACAACTTTTTTGAAATGTTACATACAACATTTGTTTACATGTCTACATCCTTAATTTCAAGAAATTATCATACTAAAAAAAAAACTAAATAAGATCCAGTGATAGAATTAAAGTTGCCATCACTTTCTTTAGCTTTTTCAAAATTACTAGCTCCTTGGCTTGCTTCATCTGGACTCTCTTTATTTGTCACAAAGCTGATATCAAATAGTTATATGAAAAAAAACTTAATCAAGAGTTCTAAATTAAATGCATATTAGCTATGCACATGGTGCATGAAGAATAGTATATACATACATAGATATGTGTGTGTGGCGCCAATATCATTATTGTTCCTTATAGTTTAATCAAAGTTTGATTTTGATTCATCTAGTTTCAAGTTGTTGGTTTTGGTTTTATATTTTCATAAAGGCCTGATCTGAATTTAAGTTAGGAATTAGGAACCAAAATCAAAACTCATTAAAAGTATAGGGATAATTCATTAGATTTAGACTAAATCGTTATGAAATTATAGGGGTTAAAAGCAAAATTCAATCGAATTAGAAGAATTAACCTAGAGAAAAAGTTGTACTAAATTTGTTATAAATTGTAAGGCTAAAGTGAATATTTAGCAACTAATTATTTTCCTATAGGTACCCAACACAACTAACTATTTTCAAGTGCAAAAGTAATATATAAACAATTTATTTAGAAGCAAATATAGCAATGCCTTTAAGGAGACTTAACTTCTACTACTTTTTTATTGTGAGTTCTGATAGTCTTCTTACTTTCTATTACTTTAATATATTTTTAGAAGGGTTTGGGTGCAAATTTTAAAATTAACTATTTACTTAGAGGCACCCAACACAATTATTTTTTTTATAAAAGCATTTACAAGACAAATTTGAATAGTTACATTAGAACATTTATATTAACAATCTTACTCTATTTTTCATGATAACATTTACAAGACAGATATGATCAGTTACAAGATAAAACAAACAATTTAAAAGAATCCAAGTGAGTTAAAAAAAAATTACTGCACCCCATTGAGTCAAAATGAAGTTAAGTTTTGTTAGTGGAAAGACAAATATGTGCGTTTACAAGATAAATATATGAATGACCGAAATTTTACAACTCCCTGGATTATTTCAGATCTCTTTATTTGTTTTATAAATACGCATATTTGTATTGTAAATGCTCTTATGCAAAAAAAAAAAAAAAACCAACACAGGGGCATAAATGTAAATGCTATTATGTGCGTTTACACTTTACAAGATAAATATGTGAATGGCCAAAATTTTACAACTCCCTAGATTATTTTAGATCTCTTTATTTGTTTTGTAAATACTCATGTTTGTATTGTAAATGCTCTTATACAAAAAAAAAAAAAACAACGCAAGGGCATCAATGTAAATGCTATTATGTAAATGTTCATATTTGTTTTGTAAATACTCAAATGAAATTTAATTGTGTTGGGTGTTTATAGGAAAATAGTTTATACACTTTTAACACTTCTAAAATATATTAAAATGATAGAGTGATGTTAGGATTATGTAAGATATTATTGTTAGGATCTTATGTTAACACTATATTAGAAACGATTATGTAACTATGTATATTAGCATAGAATCAGGAATTATAATCAAGTTATTTATGATATTGTCTCTCTCCCTTTTGTATAAATAGATATGGTTTGTATATGAGAAACTTTTCGATTACCTTGACATTTTACTACATGGTATCAGAGCCTTTTCGATTTTAGGGTTCTAGATTTTCAAATTTATCCAGAGAAAGAGTGAGAAAGCGAGTGCACAATATAGAGAAAGAGGTGTGTGAAGGGCCCTTTTGCGACGCAATTTTTGGCGTCGTGCTCCCTTTCTCATTTCTAGATCTAGTGGTGGTATCCCATAATTCCATCCTTTGCCATTTGGGTACTCTCAATCTGTTGCTTAATTTCTGATTTTGTCCTTAAGATTATTTTGCAACCTACTTGGATTATTCATAATTTTTTTTGGTGGTGTCTCCTAATTCCACATATTCAGTTTGGGTATCTCTATTTGGTCTCAATTTTTGCATTTTCAACATTAGATAATTAAGATTTATTCTATTCAAATCTTGACCATTTTTATGATTATTGGTTAAGAATGATTTGACTTCATTGGATTTGATCTAGATGTGTTTGTCATTTTTCCTCTTATTTTTGTTTGGGTTAAGATCTCTTGCAAGTATTCTGAATTGTGTTTGGTTGTTGAGATTTTTTTTATGGAAGATTTTAAGATACATATGACTATTGAGATTGCCCCCATTATGAAGCAAAATATTGAGCAATATAAGGAGCAAGTAGTGAATTTGCTCATATGGCCCAAGCATTTGACACTTCTAGTAATGTCAATCCCAGTTCACTTGCCACAGATAATTTTGTGCCTTCCTCAATGAAGTGGATCATCGATTCTGGCGCTACTGATCATATAATAGGTAACCGTTATTTGTTCTCCACGTTTGCACTATATACCAACCCCTCTTCCATAACGATTGTCAATGGTTCTTCTTCTTGTATCCTTGGTTCTGGCACTATTGACATTACCCCATCCATTTCTTTGTCTTTCGTACTAAATGTTCCTGACATTGTGTTTAATCTTATTTCTCCAAGAAAACTTACCCGACAATTAAATTGTTTAATCTCCTTCTTTCCTGACCATTGTTTAATTTAGGATCTCACTATAAAGTACATTATTGGTAGGGGTTATGAATCTGGCGGCCACTATTTCTTAAGGAATCAGGTTTTGCGTTCAGTTGTTTGTGTTGGTAGTTCTTTTGCTTTTGATCTTCATTGTCTTTTTGGTCATGTCTTTGGCTTCATTGAAGTGATTGCTTCCTCAGTTTTATAGTCTGTTGTCCTTATAATGTGACTCGTGTCAATTTGCAAAATATCATAAAGTTCATATAGCACCTCACATCAATAAACAGATTAAGTCACCTTTTGATTTAGTTCATTATGATGTTTGGGGTCCTTGTCACATTGCGTCCAAAACAAGTTTCAAGTATTTTGCTACTTTTGTCGATGATTTTTCTCGAACTACTTGGTTATATTTAATGGAAAACTGTTCATAGTTGTTTTCAATCTTTTGCAATTATTGTGATGAAATTAAGACTCAGTTTGGTGTTTCTGTCAAAATCTTGCGAAGTGATAATGCCAAAGAATATCTTTCTACTTAGTTTCAAACCTATATGCAACAACATGGCATGATTCATCAGACTTCTTATCTAGATACACTAGCTCAAAATGGTGTTACAGAAAGAAAGAAAGAAACGAAACTTATTAGAAGTTGCTCGGGTTCTCATGTTTCAAATGATTGTTCTTAATTCTTTTTGGGTAGATGTGATGTCTACTACTTGTTTTCTCATCAACCGTATGCCAACTCCTGTCCTTCATGGAAATATTCCATATACAACTCTGTTTCCTTCCAATTCATTATTTCCTATTGATCCAAAAATCTTTGGGTGTATCTATTTTGTTCGGGATGTTCGTCCAACAGTCGCAAAGCTTGATCCAAAGTCCCTAAAACGTGTCTTTCTTGGTTATTCTAGGTTTTAGAAGGGTTATCGGTGTTATTCTCCTTATCTTCATCATTATCTTGTGTCTATTGATGTTACTTTCTATGAGTCTACTCTATTCTTTCCTTGGTCTACTCAGTTGTTATCTTTAGAAACTTCTGATAATCTTGATAGTGTCTTGGTATACGAAGTTCATAAAATACCAGTACAAGCACCTGCTCTAGTACTTGTACCTTAGCTTGCTCCACCTATTCATCATCAGTATCAGAACTAACTTTAGAAGCATAATGTTGTTCCTCATGTTCATAACCCTACTCCAATGATTACTTCGTCTTCTGATCTAACACCAGTTGAATTAACTCCTGTTCCTGAATCAGAAAAAATGTTAGACACCCCTTTTGTTCCTTCTGAAACTCTTGATATTCCATCACATCTTAATACTTCTGATCCTTCTGGCATTGTTGATATTTCAAAATCCCCTAACCCTTTTGATGCTTCCGATGACTTGCCTATTGCCTTACGCAAGGGTAAGCGGACTTGTACCTACCCAATCTCAAATTTTGTGTGATACGACAAGTTGTCATACTCATCCTACTCCCTTGTTACCACTATAGACTCTATTCCTGTTCCTACTTCCCTATCTCAAGCTTTAGCTCATCCTGGATGGCGTGTTATGATGGAAGAAGAAATGATGGCCTTGGAAAAGGCTGGTACTTAGAATTCGATCGATTTGCCTCCTGGATGGAAGACAATTGGCTGTAAGTAGGTGTTTGTGGTTAAAACCAAAGCTGATGGAACTTTGAAGCATCTCAATGCTCGCTTAGTTGCCAAAGGGTATGCTCAGACATACGAAATTGATTATTCATAAACATTTTCTCCGGTTGCTAAGTTGTCTTCTGTATGACTATTTTTTTCTATGGCAGCGTCCAATGGCTGGGACCTACATCAATTGGATGTTAAAAATGCTTTTTTGAATGGTGATCTTCTTGAAGAAGTCTATTTGGGGCAACCACCTAGATTTGTTACTCAGGGGGAGAAAGGGAAGGTCTGTTATCTTTGGAAGTCATTATACGATTTGAAGTAGATCCCTGTGCTTGGTTCAATCGATTTAGTTTTGTAATATAGAAATTTGGCTTGACCCAATGCAAATGTGACCATTCTGTATTTCACTAGCGAACTGCTCGCGAACTGCTCAAGTGTTGATTTTTTTAGTTGTTTATGTTGACGATATTATTATCACAGGTAGCAATGTATTAGGAATTTCATCGCTTAAGGATTTTCTTAGTTCTCATTTTCATACAAAAGACTTGGGTACATTGAAATACTTCCTTGGGATAGAGGTTATGAGAAACAAGAAGGGAATTCTCTTATCCCAAAGAAAGTATGTTCTTG